>PVHY01009161.1:0-57775 GCA_004024945.1 Uropsilus gracilis | reverse complement strand
AAAGACAGAAGTCAAATGGTCTCACTAATATATGGGACATATTGAAGAAAAATAAATAAATAAATAAAAGTCATGAGGAAAAGACAAAACAGGCAGAGCACCAAACTGAAGCACACAACAATGGACAGAAGGGAAAGGGGGAGGGGGGAAGGGGGGGCTAATCCCTGGGATTGCAAAGATGTGAAATTTACATATAAATAAAAAAATAATTATAAAAAAAAAGATCAAAGTTTGCTCTTTAGACTTTAGACTTTTAAATTTTAAAAATAGCATAATAGTATGTAGAATTATAATAGATTTTATGAGCTTGTCTTCTTGATTTGAGAAATGTATTAGTTAAAAATAAAATATGCATAAATGACATGTATAATTAAAAAAATAATAATAAAAATAAAATAGAATTTAAATGACTAGAAGAATAAGGAATTTTCATTGCTCTTGCTTTGGGTACAAATTCTAAATCAGAAAAGACACTGTTCTCATGAACTTAAAATATATTCTCCTTACCATTTGTGTAATACTTCACAGAGTTAGAAACATTTTCACAAATATCACCATAGCTAATCACCCACCAAACCATATATAATCACCCACCAAACCATATATGGTAACACACTCCAAAACCCAAACAGGTCAAGTGAAATCAGGGGTCTTCTCTCCCCTGCGCTCTCACAAAACTGTCTCCTGTCTGTTCTAGTCTCACTGTTCATAGCCTGTTTCCACAGTTTGTACCCCTTTATCTTTCTCTGCTGCCAATCTAGTAACTTCTTCTAGTAACTAGTAACTTCTAGTAACTATCTTCCAGTTCATTCATCATATCTTAATCTGTGCCCTAAATGCTATCTTCTCTCAATTTTTCACACATATTTTTATTTCTAAGAGCTCTAGTCAGTTCTTCTTCAAACATACCTCCCATTTTTGCTTCATTATTAAATTATTTTGTGAACAGAAAACAATAGGTGTTGGTTAGGATGTAGAGAAACAGGAACTCTTATACTGCTGTTGGTGTAACTGTTAGAAAAATCAACTTAAAAATGAAATAGATTTATCATAGGCTCCAGTAACTGCACCGCTGAGTATGCACCAAAAGAACTGAAAGCAGAATCTTAGAGAGCTATCTGGACACCCAAGTTCACAGTAGCCCTACTCACAATAGCCAGAAAGTGGAATCAGTCCCAAAGGTCCGTCCATAGACAAACACAACAGGATATAATAAGGGAATATTATTCAGTGTTATAAAGAAAGAAAATTCTGACACACACCACGTGAAGGGGTCCTGAAGACACTGCTAAGTGAAATAAACCAGGCATGAAGAGGCAGCAGCTATATGATTCCACTTACATGCAGTCTCTAGAGCAGTCAGATTCATAGAGACAGAAAACAGAATGGTTGCTGTCAGGGGCTGGAGCATGGAGGATGTGGTTACTGTTCAGTGGGCTCAGGGCATTAGTTATAAAAGGTCAAACAGCTGTGAAGATGAAAGGCTACGTGACAGTGTGGGTAGGTTGAAGATGGCAAATTTATGTTAATCTGAAAAAAACTTTTAAAAGTTGGAAATGAAAACCAGTATAGGACAGAGACTAGAAAGACCTTTTACAGGCATGGTTTGCTGAGACCTCTGCCTGAGTCGGATTCTTTGTTATCAATCTGGCCTTAGCCCAAGCCGTTCGGTGGAATTAGACACTAAGAATTCGGTAAAGACCAACTATTCTTATTCATCATTACAGAAAAAAAGAAAGAAATTCAGGGTCACAAGAGCCCCAGACCAGGTGGTCAGATGGCATCCCCGTTATTAAATCAGCATGGGTGGCAGTGTGATACAGGTATCCTCCAGGATACTACAAGTCCCGACCTACCCTGGTAGTGACCAGCTCTGGTTTGAGCATCTCAATCATAAGCTACCCTCTTCACCTTCATAAGGTCACCAAGAGGCCTTACTAACACCAGCTCTGAGGCCAGGTTTTCACAGACACAGCTTCATGGGTAGATGAAAGGTAGTACGAACTCATCTGGTGAAGGTCACTGAGCAGTCAGCTTCCCCACCTGGGCTCAAGGGGACCAACTCACCCAGAGGTGGGAAGCTCTGCCCCTACTGAGCTGGGCCACCAAGAAAGGTGGCTGCTTTTCATGCCATCCCAGAAGCAGTGTTCGAGAATGTACCATTTAAATACAATCTGGTTTTACCCTTGGCGGAGGCAAAGTCTGGGAGACCAGCAAGAGAAAAAACTGCCAAGTTGCTCTGAGGGATTTGATTCAGCCTGGCTAATGCATTCTGTCACATGAGGAGAGACCTGAGGGGGTGCTCAAGTAATCCTTTTAGGACAGATAACTAATGCTCAACCCTGGCTACCCAGGATATTTCTTTATGATCGGATTTGTTCTTTGCTAATGCCTGAAGATTAGTTACTGATGGCCTGATCTAAACCCCCAAAAAACCCAACACTTCTTTTTAAACTAAAAATGAATAGGTGGTATTTTATAAAACAATAACTCTGTTAAGCCTCCACCTTTATGCCACCTACAGTTTTTGCAACCTGTTTGCTTTTTCTTTTTTTCTTTTTAATCTCTTCATTTTGCAGGATGCTACACCTGTGCTACACCACTCCCAAATCACTGGTGCTCCAATGCAGCCATGCGTGTCTGCCACGTGCACGCCACATCAGCAGGACCCAGGGAGTCTGTTACGACACTGTCCACTGCCAGGTTTCTGACTCAGCACACCTGGGAGGAGACCAGGAACTGGCATTTCTGACTCATTGCTGGGTGCTGCTGCTGTTCCCAGGACCCTCCTTGGCCATCACCTTACTGGAGCACATGACCACTCCAGAAATGCTGTACCTCACCAGGAACACCGTCTCCACAGAAACTACCCCGACTGTGTCAGAAAAAGTCAAAACTAGCTAGCTAATCATAGAGCTGTGGCATATAGCAAAGTACGGGGAGGGAAAAGGGTCAAAACAGAGACGAGATAAACATGAGGGAATATGGTGACGGTTCACGGGTGATACGGTAGTGGGAGAACTACAGGGACTACAATGATGCAAGAAAAAAATTAATTAATAGTTAAAAAAAGCCAAACTTTGTAAGCTGACTATAGCACCGAAACCTCCGGAGAGGCAAGGGGTGAAAACAAAGTGGGCAGGGTGGGTGGGCTAGGGATACTGTGGTGGCGGGTGCACTATGGTAACTGCACCTAAAGGGGAGAGTATCCTATACTCCAAAATGCCAAAACTATGTAAATCAATGTTACTGCAATTTAAAAAAAAATCATAAAATATTAGAGGGAAAAAAAAAACAAAAACAAAAACGTGAACCAGAGACATCCCAAGTCTCTCCCCTCTCCACTGCCTTCTCCCTTGACTCCCTGCTTCATCCACCCTGTTCCCAAGTCTGGGTCCAAGAAAGGGTGAGAAAGTTCACTAGGGAAGCAGGAAGTGGTATGTGTGTGTTGGAAGATCCCTTGTCTTTTCCTTCTCGTCTCCATGACACCCAAGAGGAGTGTCGGAGCACAAACCCTAGCCAAAACCCATTCTTTCCTTTACAGAAGCCCAGTCTCCCCTCAGGGACCCTCAGAAAGAGACAGAGAGCAGAGCCCAGGCAGGACTAGGTGTTCCTGAGTCCCCTTGCCACATCACAAAATTAATGTCTTAAGAGCAGCCCATCTGCACTCCCAGCCACCTTCAAGTAACAGCCATGCTGAACCTCCCCCGATTTCTGAAGGACGTGCCTGTTTTGCCCTGTCCATAAGTCCTTTCCATTCACCAGCTGCATCCCTTACTCCCTTCTGAACTGTACACACAAAGTCCTCATTAAATATTTACTGAACTTAATTGAAGCATACTCAGGGCAGCGAGGGCACACGGTAGGTACACTTTTACCAAAGCGAACGCCACCAATGCTAACCATCAACAGCATTTCATATTTGGAGCAGCTGTTTCCAATACCCGGGACCTGTGTTGCTGCAAAAATGTGCAAGAGAAAAACACTCAGTTGTGGACCAGAAGAGCTTTCATAAAACTGCTGAAAATTTCCAGTTTCTCTATAGCTTCCAGGAGTATGTTTATAAAATAATGCATTTGACTCCTTTAAAAAAAAAAAAAAAAACAAAAAAAAACCTCGTAATAAACTTTGGGAAATAATACAGAAATTTAATTGACTTTCTTGATGATTTTCTTTAGAAGTATGACACCCACTTAACTTATATTACCCAAGGGAAAAAACACACACAACAGCAATAGCACAGAGTGAATTTTTCTTTAGTGAAAATAAAAGATGGCAACGCACCTTAGAATTAGCTGTAACATCACATCTTCACAGTGTAAACCGATGAGGGTTCTGAATAATGCCAGGGACACCACGCAAAGCTGGGGAGCAATAAACATACATTCTACTTCAGAGTTTGGAAGGACAGCTTTATTCCTTACAGGTGGACAATAAATCAAAATTACAAAGTAAAATGCCTTTCTTTTTTTTTAAAAAAACCGTTTTTGATAAAAAATACACTGCTTTCAGAGAGAATGCATATTCAGGCTATCGGTTCTCCTGCAGGATTCGACTTTAAAGTTTATGCCTGGAATTATGCCCTACATAGAATGAGCCTCCAAGTCTTCCAAGATCCCTCTTCCAACTTTGAAAGATGCAGAAAAACATCTCTTTCACATTTCCAGTAGACAAACATGCACACAATCTCCTACTTATATCACTTATTTTCCTATTTCAAGCATGACATTGGCTCTTCCCAGGACAGGGCTAAGAGAACACTGCAGAAACTCAAGCCAACTTTCCCTCTAGGGTGCTCAATCCCAGACTTGGATGAGTTTGGCTTTGGTTCCATTGCCCATGGTGCTAAGAATGTGGTGATATACGTTCCTGAAAAGCCCATTTAAAAACAAGAATTCTTTCAATCTCTGGAAAGCTAGATAGTCGAACTGGGAGGATCCCAAAAAGTGTATTATAGAATAATGGTGCCCTTTTAGAAGCAAGCCTTTACCATTCTATCAGTCACTTACATCACTTAGGTCTCATTCTTGGTAAGAATGGGCTTATAACCCAGTCACTGATCTCTATAATGAGCCTTATGAAGCAGCTTTGTTTGGCCTACACGACATACCTTTTGTGCTCAGGCTACCCACTTATTAGTCACAGCAACAGTTTCCAATCATTTCCACTTTGCACATGCTGTTCCTTGCCTGGAAGAGCTTATTGTGCCTCCAGCACAAGGTCCTAAGCACTCTCACTGCCCAAGCTGAGGCCTCACCTTCCCTCTTCTCCAGGTGCTACCACAATACACCTCCGCCCCAAGTTTCTGGGGTCCTTGTGCTTTTCTACTTACCTGTTCTGTGAAATAAACCACCCATCCAGTTATTGTTCCAAGTTTCTGTTTCTCCCTTAAACTCCAGAAGTTTCTAATTGATGCATTTTGCTCTGTTTTTATATGCCTGTATATTTATAATTTTTGTATCCCCCTGAGGGAGTTGACCCTGTTCCTCCTTCTGTCTAGTAACATTTCTTATTTTAAAGTCTACTTTGTCCACTATTGGATCATGGCCCTAACTTTTATTTACTGTTGACATGAAATTTCTTCCCATCTTTTAACCTTCACCTTATTGATATCCTTGCATCTTGTTTTTCTACCCAGTCAGATAATCTGCCTTTTGACTGAAGTTATTATCTATTGACATTTAATACTATTATTGACATCACAGGACATATTTTATCATTTTACTCTTTGTTTTCTATGTGTCCTGCATTTTTTGTTCCCCTGTTCCTTCTTAACTGTCTCCTTTTACATCTACATAACACTTTGATTCCTTTGATGATGTTTTCCACTATATTTCTTGTTATTTTACTGTGGTTGCTCTATGTCTTAATATGTACATCTTAACCAATCAAACTCTATTTCAGACTGACACTAAACTAGTGCCAGTAAAAGAGAGAATGAGTAGTTTCTACATGGCTTTAGTCCTTCTTACCCTTATCATAACCATTATTATTAGACATATCGCATCTATATATGCTACAAGCTCAATATTGTATTATTAAGCTGTTATTCCTTTGCTTTCAATACTGAATGCAATTACAGATAACCTTTGGGGAGGAGGCTGAAAAGGTGACACACTTATATAGGAGAATTTTCAAAGCTAATCAGATTTCTAAACTAAGGAATGAGTGACCATCCCAATTCACGATTGCCTAGACTTCCATTTCAAAACATTTGCAGCTAGAACTACAATCTCTAAATCAGATGTGATGCACCTTGGCTCCCTGGCTTCACCTGCACTTAAGCCCATATATTCCACTGCACTCTGCCTCCTCAGAAGCACTTTCTGCTAGTTTACAGAAGAAAGTGCCAACCCAGATATACTGAGAAAAATGTCCTGTAAAAGGCAGTCAGTGCCACATCCCAAGTAGCAGAGCCCTGACAGCAAAACACATTAGCCAGTTCCCCTCATCCATAAAATAAAAGGTAATGGCTGTAAAGAAAAGGAAAGAGTGAAAAGAAAACATTCCTCATTTTACTCCCCAAACACACCCTTGCAATTGGTTCTGAGTTATAAAGTTCCTTCTTCTGGGGTGCACCTTACCCGAAACGGGGTGTTGATTCGGCTCGTGAGCGTATCCAGGATGTGGACATTCTCATGTTGGTGCAGCAGAATGAAACGCAGGAAGATCTCCAGCAATGCTGGCTCTGAGATACTGCGCAGGAAGAGATCCAGATAGGCAGTTGTGGTCATGACCTCCTCCACAGTTACCTGGATCCACGACAGAGGGAGCACAGGTGAGCACCTGCCCAGCATGGCAAGACATGCCTCCCTGGAGACCCCTGGCCTTACCATGAGACCCCATCAAGGTAAGAACATGCCTGACACAAGGCATGACACACAGCTCAGAGTTTCCACTGAAGCCTCTAACCTCTCCACAGTCCACAGACCTCATGCTGCTTCCACCCTTCCAGTCAGGGAAAAGCAAAGGCAGAGAGATGCAATTCAAGTGTTGTTCCATACCTCTAATCATCAAGTACCATTCAGATGGCATAAAGATTTCAGTGTGCAAGTGCAAAGGGGGGAAAAGATAATGTAAAATATTTACACAGTCAGTAAAGGATTAATTAGAAAGCACAGTACAACTTGTTTCATTTAATAAATATTTTTTGGGACCTGCTATGTATAAGGAGCTAGAAACCCCCAAAAAATTGCCTGTTCAGGAAGATGGGGTACATACAAATATATATATATATATATACACACATATACATACATATATGTATATATGATCTAACAAATCAAATAATAAGAGAATAAATGGAAAATACAAAGTAGATGCACAAAGTACTGCAGATGTTCAATGTTTCTACAAAGTGCAAGTCAAATTTATACAACCAAGGAATATACATAAAGTTTTATTTATAAAGTGCTATAAGAGTTTATGGCTTATAAAGTATGAGCTTTTTCATAATCCAAATTAATATTTTCTATGTGGTGTGATTTTCCCATGCAATAAAATGTCAATCTTCCAGGGAACAGAGTTTTACAGAGGTAAAGATTTGATGTGTAAAGCATCAGAATGTCAACATTAAACATTTTGATTGGGAATATTTTAAGCACCAGTATAAATGTTTTTGTCTTCCTAAAAAGCACAATGTAATGCCATGTGATGACTAGGCTTATTGTCTGTAGTACAGAAATACTCAAACTGCATGTGTGAAAATTACCAGGTAAACAGTTGGAAATTTCAGATTACAACTTTATACCCTTGAAGTCCTAGAAATCCCCCCTGCCACAAGTCTCATGCACTCAATGGAAATGAAACAGACGGTGATCCTTTTTGAGTCATCACTACTCTTTTCCAATTTCCCTCTCCTGTCTTCTTTCTTTCAAAAGCGCTTCCTTTCAAAAGCACTTTATCATATTATACTGGGTCATTCCTTTCCTGAGGCTCCATCTCCTGTATAATATACTGCTTTCAAAAGCCAGCAGCCAGTTTAGAAATCAACTCTAGTGCAAGAGTACACAGGGCTTGTAGGGCTACATCTACGCAAAAAGACAGAAATTACTTTTACAAATTTCCTGGTCCTCAGCTCTGTGATAAACAGATGAGTCCACGTGGGTACCACCAAATCAGAGTTGCTGATGCAAGGCGTGCAAAAATCAAAAATCAAACATCAGTATGTCTGCATCTACTCCGAGAATGTCCCGATGACGCAGCACCTCAGCAGTGTCAGACCCCCTCACCTGCAGCTTAGTATCAGCACCATGAGCCCTCAAATATGCAACACACTGCTATGGCCCTGAGAACTCCACAGAGCTGGTCTGGTTCACCAACAGCCAAGGAGAAAGAGAGCATCAACCCCTTGGCAAATACATAACCTTGAGGCGAGCAACATTCCTCAGCAGCCCTGCTTATAACTCTGTCTGCAGATGTCCTTGGTCCTGAGGCCAAGGCCACCTCCATGCGGTCCTGGGACACATACACACTTTCTCTGCCTTTGCCACTCCAGTGCCATGTACAGCACCTGGCACAGAAGGCACTCAAGTGCTCTGAATCAATCACAGCTCTCAAGGAACCCGCCATTTACATTCGCCAGCACTGAGATTAATTTTTGATTCTTCCTTCCTCTCTGCATGTGTTTTAGAGACTCAGAGAGTGGGGATTATTTCCTAAGACCCTACAAAATAAGGGAAGTTGTCTATAGCAGCTCTAAAGAGGAGTCAACCCCAATACCATCAAACCTTCACTGCACTAGCTCGAACCCACGCACCAGTGCAGCCTCCAGGACCTCCTTTGGCAGCTTTATTCAACAGCATTTAGCAACACTTTGACTCCCTAGCAGTCTTGACCATTAATAGAGCAGCAGTAGGGATCAGTCCAAAGGGCCGATGCATGTAGTTTCTGCAGTTACGCTGTTTTCAAACCTACTGACTGAGCACGCTGAGCAGGTGTGTCGTGCAGAATCCCAGGAGCTGCCTTTGCACCAAGAATGCAGCATCAGCTCCCCCCGCTCCCCCCCTCCAACCACACATGAACTCAGTCAGCTCAGAACCACAGCCATAAACTGTTTAGAATGTAAGTCTCAGTCTTTGGGGGCTGTCATGAAAGGGGGGCATTAAGTATCTACTGTTTACTACTCTTAGGCAGGATAAATGAAAGGATTTTTTTTTTTTTTTAGAAATCAAAGCTGTCATTTATAAGCTAAGAGGATTTCAGAAAGCACTTGGAGGGGCAGCATTTACATAGCATGCTATAAATACTACAAACCCAATTCTATTAAGCATCCAGTTGCAAACTCTATAAATCGAGGTCACCATCTCCTTAAAATAGTAGCCAAGCCAGGAACATCTGGTTTCCTTCTCTTACCCGCTCATCCTGCCACCATCTCCTCACAGTCTTTAGAAGCCTTTTATCCCAGAAAATCTTCTCCTGCCTCATTATCTTACCTTTTAGAACCTTCTTCTAATCCCCCAAATAGGCACCCTCCTTACAAGGATGAGACGAGGGCCTAAGTATGATCACTTGAAAGCTAAACTGAACCTCTAGGGGAGGGACAGTCTGCTGTGTGAAATGTAAAAATAAAGCTTCCACTAATGCCCCAAAGAGGAGGGATTAACAGAACAGGAAAGTAGCCTCCTTTTCATGCTCCAGTTACCAAGGACAATCAGCTGTTGATGCAAATAAGAATTTGGCCTTATAGATGACTGTCAATATTTACATGCCTTGTTTGATGAAAGAATTGTAGATATAATTACAAAATTACACAGAACTTCTAGTAGAAATAGTGTGATCCTACTTACTACCTATAATACACAATGATAACACAGCTTTAGGATACTAAAGTTGAAAAGGTTATTGCATAGTGAAAACAGCTCAACATGACTGCAGAACTTAAGGAAAACTCAGTCCTCACAAATAGTTACCCTCAACAAGGTAAGTCAAAGCTTGAAGCCAGAGAATGTATCTGCTTAGCATCGTATATGCTGACTTTTCAGTTAAGTTCTGCAAGTTCAGTAAGTTCTATAATTGAGCCGTAGTTCAGGTACTTAATTACACAGCTACTAAGTCCAATTTAGTCTAGCCTTTGAAATCATTTCTTCACTTACTTTCTCCACTAGCCTATTACCTGAGCCCTCCTTTATGCCAAGTACCCTTACCAATCTCTTAAACTGTTGTTATCAAATTACAGTTTGAAATCCCATAAAGTGGACAGTAAGATCAATTTATTGATTTGATAACAGTTAAGGCCAGATATTTAAAGAAAAAATATTAGCATGTGCTGCATGAGGAAGCGATGATAACTTCTGCCTTGTATGTTTGTATTGTTATTTCGTAATACAATCCATATATAACAACTCTGTCAAATATTCAGCCACATGTACATAGGACTTAGCGACACAGACCCACATACAGGTGGGTTTTTCTTTTCCATCCACAGCCCACATTTGCGGCTTCAACCCATTAAGACATCAATCTGCCAAGCATACTGAACCCAGGTCTACTTTGAGTTAAAGGCAGATCTTCCACTGTCTGGTGGGAGCACCCATTACTCCCAAGCTGTTCAGGATCAATTGTATGCACAAGTGAGTGTCACCCACCAACAGAGATGCATTCTGAGAAATGCATCATGAGGTCATTCATGGCTGGGCAAAGGCAACATCAGCACTGGATTTTGTATACTTAGCACCAAGAAAAAAAAAACACATCAAATCCAGCACAGGGGGAGCAATGCCACGAGGAGTTGGGGTGAACGAGGCCTGCCCAAGCCACTGCAAGCATGAAGTGCTGCAATCTCATAGCTACACTATGACTGGGCCATAGGAATTTGGGGTCCACCGTGTATATATAGCCAAAGCATCAACATGCAGTGCATGTATTTTATGCAGGTCTACAAAATAATTTTCTGATTGTGCACTGAAAATGTCTGAGACAGACTGAAATGGCTCTGAGGTTACCCAACCGACAGTGCTTCCTTCCAGCCCCTCACCCACCAGCTCCCTGTACCCACGGCAGCAGCCCAGAAGAGGCACAGTGGAAGAGGGGTGTTCAGTTGTCACCAGCTCCTTGAACAGGATGGCAATTGACACTAGAGTCAACCAACTCCTTTTTATCCTAGCCAAGAGCTCCCTCAATCCTTTTTCTTTCTTTTTTTTTTTAATTAAAATTCAAGCATCTCAAACATGAACAAAAACAAGTTTCTTTAAAAATGAGGGTGGACAGGAAAGGAGGTGCTGAACCCAGGAGTCCTGTTCTAACTTCCATGAAGTCAAAACTCTTAAAAATGGAGGCCAGGGTCAAGTCCAGCTCCCATGCCCCCGAAGCAGGAGGCCCTATCCTCAGAGTGGAGAGGAGTGAGACCGGGTGGGTGGCACCTCCTGGCCTTCCTGTAGTCAGCTCAAGCTGGGCAGTCCCATCTGGATCTAAATGAACACCGCAATCCTCCCTGTGGTGGTGGGTTTATGAGTGTCCTGAAAAATACATTTTCCACCTGCTAATTGTTTTTTTGTGATCCAGTCACAGTGAAAGAAACAGATGGGTCCTGCCTTCTGTCACTCAGGCAGGTGGCAGGCAGTGGGGGCAGGTGACTGTGCACCCTCTCCAAGTTAGAAGCCACCCGTCCTTGACTTTCCCTTTAATGTAGAGAAGGAAACTAGCCACTGCTTCATCGAGGTCATCCTGCGGCCCTGGAAGCTCGGGCTAAAGACTCAGGAAACAGCGAAGCCACCAGAAGCAACTGTGGGGGCAGGAGGATGAGGCTGGATGGCAGGAAACAGGAGTGAAAGGGTCTGTACCGGGACACAAACTGAGCTGCTAGCGGCTGCCAGGGAGAGACAGGCAGGCAGAGGGGCTACCTAAGCGCAGCCAAAGGCGGGAGATGGATGAGTTCCTCACTGCCATCTTCTTCCCATGTAGGACACAAGGCCCAGTGAGGAACCTCTCACTACAGAAGGGAAGACAGACACCCTGGTTCTCCACAGGTGGCCCTGCTGTTTCAGCCAGAAATTCAGGACATTTGAAAACACTCTGGTATTCTCTGCGTGTGCATCTGCAGTTCAAGGTCCAGGCTCCTCCTTCCCAGCCCTCACCCCTCACTCCTCACCCCTCACCTCTCACCACTCCCTTCTGCCCCTCAGTCTCAGAGTCACTGGCTTCATCAAAGCCATGGCCAGGCAGGCTGAGGGTGTGCCAGTGGAGGGGACATCCAAAGTCAGTGCATCTGGTTATTTCTTGGTGAAATATTTGAAGTGGGAAGCAATCAAAAGGATGATGACAAAGAGGAATCCAATGACATATCTGAGGAAAAGATGTTAAAGGCAGCCTCTGCCCTTTTACCCAGATACAAGTCCTCAACATGTCTGGAATACATGATAATAATTAATTAATATAACAAACCTCACCTTGCCTAACATAACCTCTCCTTGGGGGGAGTCAGCCGTGATTATTTCCGAAGCCTCTCTTCTCTTACTAGGTGTGTCTAATTCCTGCTCTCCTGCTTCTTTATCACCTAACTTAGGGTCTAACACAACAGATGATCCATTATATTTGATCACTACATAATAGGCTGCCATGACAGAAACACTCCAAATGTCATACAAGAAAGGTATTTCATCTGCAGCTCCGCGATCGGTATGACAGCGAATTTCTGTGCTCAGAGGCCAAGATCTGAAGAGTACTCCAAAGACTTGATCCACCCCTCCCCTGTATATTAATTGTTCCAGATTCTTTCTAGTCACAAGCCCGGGCCCATGAGCACAGCAACAGTATCCCTGCCAGTGTTTGGGCACCCACTGTACAATTAAGGGCTGCTGGCAGCAAATTGCTTCATGTTTCAATTCTCTGAGTCCACCTCATCTTAAAGACTTAACCTCAGCAGTAAAGGCTCTTACTGAAAGGACTTGGGGTAAACTCCTGAGTCACCAGAAGCCGCAGGCTTAGAAAGGAAGGGAAAGCTGATGCTGGGCAGCGGACACACAAACCCCAAGCCCCACAGGGGCCACGCAGATTCCTTCAGCAACACCACTCATCAGGTCTCTCTGAGCAGAAAACATCTCCCCTCATAGAGAAGGATGCCGCTGACTGGAATTTAAAATGTGCCTCACACTAACAAGTGATGATGAAGATGTGGCCTAAAACTGGATTCTCTTTCTGTACTGGAATTCTTTGTAAACCACCCAGTTTCTTCTTTTCTAAGCAGACTCCATTCCATCTCTGTTTTCTTAGTGCATTTATCCATGCACTGAGATCTCAAAGATACTCATGTAGCTACTGAAGCACTCCTGTGTCTGACCTACAGTGTGAATTCTCAAAGCACCTAGTACATTGGCAGGCTCTCGGAAGGAAATCAATAAACATATCAAGGCGGAAGTCAACAGCCCTGCTACTAAGCAAAAAAACCCTCAGTTTTCACAGTCCACTTTGAGGCTACCTTCATTAGCAAGGCCGCTTGATAATACATGAACCACAGAGAAGTTTTTCCCTCTACCGTGAGGGATAGTACATTGGAAACACAGAGCCTAACTCATGCCATGCTCCTGAATGACAGCAACCTAAGAAGCAACCCGCTGGGGCAAAAGCAGCGGTTCCTCAGGCTTCCCCCTCATTTCTCTTCCTAAATCTTAAGACAGGACTATTGAATTCTAACAAGATGGACTTGAAGGCCAACAGTGGAGGGGAAATGATTCATGGGCTGGAGTCTCAACCCACAGCTTTTGAGGAAAAAAATTATAAGAAGAACAGACGGGGCATCTGTTACCACCCCTCACCCCCTCCACTTGTGCAATGCGCCTATTGGGGTAGATGTAACATTTAGGGGTGGGACTCTCGCTACACAGATCAATTGTTCTGGAAACATCCCCAAAACTGTAATAATGGCAAGTTCTGAGGAGACAAGACAGATTTCAGAGCCAGCTTCTTTTCCACAAGAAACACACAGGCATCTGGCCAAGCAAATCCCATGGTTCCAGTCTCCCTAGTCGTGTTGTGCCCCCAAACCTGCTTATCACCTGGCTTATCACCTGGCTGTGCAAGGCCCCAGAGCAAGGCACACAGAGAAGCGTCCTGTCGGGGTTGCTCTGCCTCCCTCTCAGCTGGAGTGTAGATGTTGGCGGCCAGACGCAAGCACGAGAAATGAAACGACGAGGAGAGATGGCCCAGCTACAGCCAGGGGTTAAATGGAAGTATGAACCATGAGGCAACTTTACTAACAAAAGGAAGAGGTATATAGAGAGACACAGGGCGAGGGCCTGGTGAATTTTATGGAAGATAAGCAATGTTGAGAGACAATTAACATTTTAAAGCAAAGAGTAAATGAGGGAGGGGTAGTGTAGGGGTGGTCTTTAATTTTTTGATAGGGCTAACATTGATAAGGAAAAGCCGGGAGGTGCCAGCCCTACATCAGATGGCCATTTTGTAAGTCAAAGCTAACGATGAGAGGACAGCAGGTTCTTTGAAAAAAGAAAAACAATGCAGAGGTGACAGGAACATATGACAGGCTTCTCGTGTTCCTTGGCTGGAGGGTCTCTTTCCTCTAAGAAAAGGAAAAAAAACTTGCGGGGTACTTGTTACTGGTTCATTTTTAATGTTTTCTTAGAAGAGTGCAGGGCAAGAATGAAGGCTCCTCACCAACTCTCAGACTGGATCCCCCCACCCTTCTCCGCATTTGCTCCCAAGTGACTTGTACCACCTGGCTGCCACATATTATGGGGGGGGGGGTACAGCGGGGTTTTTTTTCTTTTATTTATCTGCGTAGGGAAGGTGGAATCCTTCCTATCTTTTCATACTTCTGAGTCTCAAGAGCTGAACCCTTTGGTTCAGTATTATCTCCCTTGTGCATTTGTTGGAAAGAATGAAAGGAATCTAATTTTCCATTTCAAATCAGAAGTAAAAGTAAGTTTAATCTCTAGCCCTAATTCTCCTCTCCTCAATGGGAGAGAAGTGACCTGAATTACCATGGAGTCAGGGAGTATGGGGCTTCACAGAACCCGGCGTGGGTTCACACTCAATGAAATGGAGTGTGTGCAAACACAATGTATATGGTTTGGTCTCCGAACCCCTATCATTTTTAAAGTAGTAAAACTAGCTGAAGAAAGGAGGAATCAGGTGTGTCTCGGTCAAGTCCCTAAGACTAGGCAACCTGGAACCCAGCCTGGAGTCAAGGCCATCCCAGTTGGGGCATTTCTGCATATCAGTAAAAGGGTCCCCCTGAATGGAATAGCCCCTGGGTCCACAACTTGGTAAGCAGATGGCTTGGCTGAGCAGAAAGTGGCCTATGCCAATCAAATAAAGGTTCCTCTTCCTGTGGGCGGACATGTCCCACACGGACACACAGGTCTGGCGAGCAGAATGTAAACTCTAGCTCTGCCATTTGCCTGCCTAGCAGGGCATTCCTGTGTAGTGGACAACCTGTTCAGGCCAAAGCCTGGCCACCCTGGGTTCACCCAGTAATTACAACAACAGAAACTTCCAGTTTCCCATCCACAGAAACACAATTTGTTACTATCTAAGAAACTCTGAGGAATATGGTAGGCACTACTAGTTGCCCCCAATATTCATTCTTCCTTTCTTTGTCAGGAAGAAACTACATTGAACACTCTATTTCCTTTCTTCCTTTGTACCAAGTGTAGCTCTATGTGTCCCAGCTGGTGAGGTGCAGGAAAGGACAGTCCAAGGAGAGCGATGTTCTCTTCAATGCAAGTAGCAACTTCTCTAAAAATGAGATGACTTGCTCTGTGAGTAAACTGCTATCCAGATCTCATTCCCCGCATTAGAATGGTGACTGTCCTTATGATGTACAGTGCATTTGTTGAGTGAATGAATTTATAAATGAATGTTTTTACCAAGAGAATACCAACTGCCATTTCAACCCATGATTAAGCAGAAGTGTAATGTCAACATTAACCTCGTAACCCTTTCTTCCAAATAATCTTCCAAAGTGTGGGAGTAGTGTTCTTCCAAACTTTTTGAAAACCATGACCCATGACAAAAATGACGATCCACCATAATGTACACTTACTCTTACAATGCACTGCTATCTTCTAGTTTATGATTTTTAAGTGCTTACTGCAACTTGCCAGACTGACTCAGAGACTCATTAGTATGTCAAGAAAACTGTTTAAAAACTGTCTTAAGAAATGTACTTACTCATCTGTTAACTTTTCTGCTAACTAATGAAAGGGTAAGAGCCAACACTCAAGTTAAAATTTTTAATTAAAAGCCTGAAGTATTTCAAAAGTAATGGAAAGGAAACTGTGGCAGAAATAACCAAAATGTGGTACTTGTTTGATATCTTGGTCCAAGAGTTAAATGTGATCGCTGATGTCTTGGGCATCTCAACCACCTCAGACAAAAATGGCAGCTGCGCCAGGGAGACCTGCCTGAACTCAGGAGATGCGAGCGTTGCTGCCATCATAGCTTCCAAACTGCGTCCAGGTTGTTCTGTCCAGTTCTGGGTTCAACATTAGGCAACCTCACCCACAGGCTGAAAGCATAACCCTTATGCTGTTTATTTTCTCCGTCTGCCTCGCTCATTTTTCTTAATGTCCAACTTTGTCAGAATTCAGATGGTGACAGGAGCCTCCCTCAGTGAAATTATGTTGCATTTCCTGAAAGTACACTGCAGGTACTTCAGCTGCACAGCCCATTTACACTGACCCGTATACACGCTTCAGACTCCAGGCCCAGTACTTCAATGAAAATATGCTATACAACAGACCCAGCCAACAGAGGCAAAGGACCAAGGTGACATCAAAACAACCCGCAGTCCCAAGAGGGAATGATGTACAGCAATGCTAGAGCCTCGCCACCCTCCTGACCCCCACCCTGGCTTCACTTCTTAACTTTAATGATCCAGTGCCTGTGATGTGCAGCCCACACTACTCCCCTGGCACCAGAGATGACTAGAGGGTAAAAGATTAGTCAGGCTTTTTAGCCTTCCGCCATTGGCCTTAATGACAGCACCTGTGGTGTTACACCCTCCCCATGATTGTATGTGCCTGGCCCAGTAAGTGTGCACATGCATGAGTGGGCACACCTGGGCCTGAGAAGCAAGGCTAACAAGGCAGTATCACCCCAGGTGAGGGAACATGAGAGAGAGCATGGGGGAAGAGAAAAGCGAGTGCAGCAAAGAGAGAATGTGGGGATAAGCCAAAGAGAAAAGCCAGAGAAAGAGTGTGAAGATTCCTAGGGGGTTAGAGGGTTCACTTGACTCCCAGCACACCTCTACCCCAGTCCTGGCCCTTCCCTGCTTGGGGGTGTATGTGGGGGGTGTGTGTAACTGCTAGAACCAATAAAGAACTTCCCAAGAGCCTGATGCTTTCACTACAACTGGTGTCTCGAATAGGATGGTTGCCCCAATGATGATTTATACCAAAGTGATTCCCCCAAATCCTGTTCTCCTACCTCCCCACAGACCCTCCTTCTACATAGTTTAAATAAAAATCTGCGTTCTGCCCCCTCTTAGGAAAAACACAAGATGAATGATCAGTGAAAGTAATTCTTCTAAGGAGCAGCTACATGATGTGTGATAATCCAAAATAAAACATGTTGATTCTGTGCAACTGGATACATAGGCCATGAAGTCATTTTGCATCTCAAACACCATTTCCAAGAGACGAATCATTGTTTATGATTACTATTAATCATCACTATCACTACTATTAGTGGTTCCAGAAACAGCTAAACCTGTATGGAGTTTCAGCTCTGTACTAAGCTTTGTCAGGTGCTTCTCATACATGATGTGAACTAAATTACCTTGGCCCCGTGAGGTCAGCATTAGATGTCTCATCTAGCAGAGGCTCAAAAACACTAACCACGAAGGAATGGCAGAGACCAGATGCATCCGAGACCATGTCTGCCTGGTCCCAAATGTTGTTTCTTACATTATTTTGAGGAAAAGTTAAGCTATGAATGGCCAACAATTCCCTGACATTCATCCCCTGCACTCTGAGTAGAAGTACTTTGAAATTGAACAGAGTATCATCGATGTGAACTGATGAAGGTCAAAGATGTCTCCCATTACAAGAGTTCAGGGTATCTGGCAATCTATCCCTAATCCCTCCTGAACCTGGTCAACACAGGTTGTTCTTCTGTTCTTTCTCCTTTATTTTTGATCTTTCACTTCCCTTTTCTTAAATAAATTTGCCTCTATCACCCCCCCAAAAAAGTTCAGGCTACAGCATGGTAGAGCATTCACACCCATCCCTCCTCCAACCAATTCAGCTATGTTGTGCAGAAGCCAAGCCACTCCCAGCCAGTCCAGGACTTTTTCCTGATAAGACCGTCTCCAAATAACTCACTAAACACCTTACTTCCAGAAACCACAAAAGCAGGTAAATTTCATCACTTAGTCAATAAAAGGGATGCAAATCTCTAAAACAAGAGAAAAAAGGACAGACTTAGTATGAGACACCAAATTACCGATTATCACTAAGTATCAGTAACACAGGATCAATGCAGACAACTGGGCAACTGAAGATGATGAGGACAAGTACAGCAGAGCTTTAAATTTTACCACCACAGAAGCGTTAACACCTGGTCCTCACTCCGTCCAACTATCCGACAGTATCCCAACCCTTCAGACCTGGGTCATAACAATAGGACAGATCACCCATGTGGGCCCTCAATGATCAAACTGGATTTGGAATTCAGTTCCCAAGCTACCATCCAGCAGTAGTTCCCAACCCTGGCTTCAGTCAGAACCACCTAGAGAAGCTGTTAATGCACATAGCCACCTGGTTCCAGGTAAATCAGAACCTCCAGGAGTAGGGCCAGATCTCCCTGCTGATTCTGACCTGCTCTAAGGTGAGAACCAAGAACACAAAGACAAGTACCTACTCAGGTGCCAAGTTGCCATGATTTAAGCTGCCATCCGCCTACGGAATAACAAGAATAAAGACATGGAATAAACAACAACTGGTTTCAGTGAGCAGTGCTTTGTAAATACAAAGGTGGCTCAATCACTTTCTTTCCAAAGAAGGCAGGCTGGGAAGGTGAGCAAGTGTTTCAGATTACAGAGCAGCGTCAGCAGTGAGATCCCAGCCCTGTGTCACCCCAAGTCATCAAGTCACCCTGCTTGACAGACACCACCAGCTCCTGCCCCACTGGATAAGTATTTTTCAGAGTTTGTGAAATATTTTAAATCTCTACTGAAGGAAAATAAAAGTGGTCTGGAGGCTTCCAAAAATTCATTCACCTGGGGGATGGAATGTTGTACATGGTTAAATCAGGTAACTGCCCAGGTGCGTACCAGAGGACTTCCCAGGCATGGTGGACAGACTGGACTCATTCCCAGTCACAATGGGAGAGAAGAGCTAAAGGGTGAAAGGATTAACCATGAAGAGAATCCAAGCACAAGTTGAAAAATATGGTTGATGTACCTATTCCTTACCCTCCTTCCCTTATCCTCCACTAAGAATGAAAAAGGGATGGTCAGCAGGGGGCCTCATCAGCACCATGAGGTATGAGCGAACTACCATCCTCCCTGGCTGCAACCTTACCCTCATGACAGGAACAAAGGGTTCCTGTAGATTTGTAGAGTAGTTAAGTAAAAACGGGGTTCCTTTCCTCTTTTTGAAGTAGGGCTACCAAAAAATTAACCCAAGAGCCTCTTCTCAGATCCACTAGATGGTGCAAGCTCTCCTTTTCCAGCAGACTTAAAAGGAGGAGAAACTCAAGGACATCAAGAAATTAATAAGAACGCACCCCAGCAGCCCCAGGAGGTGGTTTGTACTCTGAGAAATCTTTCTATTACGCCATTAACAAAAACAGGAGAACGTTTTCTATATTCTAACTTAAAGATCAGGAGTTAATTTAGGCCATGGAAGGAAGCATGCAACTGAGGTTTCCTCCAGAGGAGGGAAGAAGAGAGAGGACACTGAAGCCTCAAGATATGGAGATCTGGGTTTGGTCCAGGCTGAATCCAAAATTAGCTGTGTGAGCCTCAGCAAGTCAATCAACCTCTCTGGTCCTCACTGTCTTTACCTGAAAAGTAAGGAACCAAAGCCAGATAATCTCTGGAATAATGTCTACTACTAAAATTCTATGTGTATGTAGTCTATGTATAATAACAGCCTATGTTTCCATGCTCAATGCAGTGTATTTACGGTTAAATAAATGCTGAACACAAAGGAAACGTTTCCTTGAAACCCTTCTAGTCTCTATGAGATATCTGAAGACTGCTGAAATTAATTTGCTGAAAATCGTCGGTAAAGCTATAAAAATAAACATGTGTTGGGCTGGGAATTACTTGAATGATACCATGACTCCCGGGACATGCTGCAGCATTCATCTGTGCAATTACTTTGTCAATAATGGATAGCTTTCTTCTATCCCTGTGGATAAAGTTTGTGGAATCTTCCAAATTACTCCTTTCTTTTCCTGCAATAGAGATTTAAATTTTTTTCATAAGCTTTGCAAAATACATAGTCCCTACTTTTTGGGTGTCAAGCACAGGTAAAATTCGTGCCAAGGAGTAAGGACACAAAGACAAAAGTGAGGGTCCCTCACCTGTGCTCCACACAGAGCTACTCTATGAAATCGAAACTTAATGGATTTCAAAGTTTGAGACTCCTAAATTCTGGCAGACAGAATGTTATATTCAAAGAATGAGAATGAACAGCCAAATCCAGTTTTATTTGTTATAAATATCACACATGCTTATCCAAACAGTTTGATGTCGTGATAAACAACCAGGTCAGTGATGTGCTGCCAATTGTTTTTAACGTGCTACGTCACAGGCAACTCACACAAACACAGTAAAGTCAGCCTACTTGGTAATTTCGCTTCTACAGGTGGGGAGCACATTTCAAGTTAGTTTCTCTTCTTTAAAGTTCAGTTTCCTTTGTATCTTTCTATAAAGTATCTACATTTTCCTTTACATTTTTTCAGCACTGTCTGACTCAAATTTAGTCATTCTCCTTTTGGACTTCCACAACAATTAAAGAGTTGCCCATCTTTCAGCAACAACTATCTCTAGCCAATCCCAAAATGCTCTCCCTCAAGTTCCTCAAATTTCTCACTTCTCTCCCACCCCCTGGAACCTCAGAAAGTCATCATCAACCAAACCCCCATTTACCAATCTGACCTAATCCACTGCAATTCTGTTTAATCTCTCCTTAGCTTTGTCCTCTCATTCCATCATATTTGCTTACATACACACACATACAAACAGCTCACACACACACACTATCTAATCCTCATACTCATATTCACTTATTTATTCAGAAATCAAAACCCCAACTATGCACAAAACAATGTGCTAAATAAGCTGTGGCTGTATTTGTTCAATAAATGAAATAAAAATACCTGATGTTTACTTCCTGGTCAGAGAGGTCAGCTATACTGACCCCACAATGATCAAACCAGGTAAACTCAAAGTGCCACCGAATGACACCAATTAAACTCCAGGAAGAACATAACTGTCACAAACCTGGCTTGATCAAGGTTTTCTAAAGGAACTGGAAGGATGGAAAGGAGATCTGAAAAGTTTGGATAACATAATCAGAGGGGAAAAGGATGAGTACAGGCCTTCTCTCTGTTGGTTCAGGGTGAAGGCCAGGGTCCCACTGGAGAAGGGGCTCCATGGAGAGGGGAGTGGGAGGAAGCTGGGGTGCAGTACAGACCCAAATAGCCAGGCTCTCCCAAGTCCATGTCTCTGAGTTACTGCTCCTAATCCCTTGATGTCTACATCTACTATTTCCTCCTGGCAACAGGTCCCATTTTGTAATTTACCCATCAACTGCGTGCTCACCTAAAACTCTGATTTTCCAATAAGCATATAATGGGAACACAAACAATAATAACAGGGTGAACATACAGAGTCCTGACTCTGTACCGGGCATCATTTTAAAATACCAGCTCACTGAATGCTTACACATCCTACCAAGTGGGCACTTTCATAATCAAGCCCCTTTTTAAAAATGAGGAAAATGTCTCAGAGAGGTTAATGCTTCTTCCCGAGGGCACACAGCTAACAAGTAACAGAATCTGAATGTCAAACACCCTGGCCATCGAGCTACAAAGTCCACGCGCTATGGGATCATTTACAAAACATTCCTACACTAGAACCACTTTATCTGGCTCTGTGTCACTGACTTTACCTTCCTCTTTGCTCCTGCTTGAAGTCCATTAAGCCAGAGGTTGTATTTTGGTGCAGGCATCCCACCACAACATTAGGACATCCCGCAAGACCCGCAAAGCTGGCTTTGGGCCAAGGTGGTATCATGATCCTCTCAATTCATGCGTTGGTCCATGAATAATCAAAATGAGGTGACAGTTTTATTTCCATGCACATACAATGTGCCCAGGTCTCAGCTGGAAGCCACAAGCCTTTACCAAAGGAAGCATGAAAGACACAGCATTTCAGCAGCTGAAGCAGCATGGTCCTTAGACAGGACTGATAAGATTTCCTTTAGAAAGAAAAGTGAATGTTCCAATAACATCCATTATAAGTGATTTCCACATGCACAGAGGCTCGCCACAATAAATACTCGTCACTTCATTATGCACCAGAGCTGCTTACAGTTAAATGCCTGGACACATAATGAACTCTCCCAGACTTCTCTGTTCATTGATGAAGGGAACAGTGCATTTGTATATGGATCTAAATGTCCATGTGCATCTTCTCACCACCTCAGCCAGAATATAGGAAGAGAGAGAAATATAATTTTCTTCAGTAAGCTGAAAAAAATCTTCCAAGGCCAACTTTATAGTGGAACCTCTAGTTACGGACAGCACCCCTTTTCCCTCTACCCACAGCACCATGGCATCTCGGAGGAACCAATAAGTGATGGACAGAAACCCCTTACAATCCTGTGTAACACGTGACATCATCAAGAAGCCTAGCTGCTAAAACAAACATTTCCAAGTAAAAGGAGCTTTTTGATACTGGCATTACGGTCCACATTTTGAACAGTATCTCATAGGACAAAAGAGCTCATTTCCTAGGAATAAATAATGGCACTTGGCCAGCACCCTGAACCACCCCATATCCTTTAGACATTAGACTCACATCAGGGGCAGACACTTCTTGAACTAACTGAAGACCCTTTTACCACTCACCTACTCAGTCCTTAAACGATGAAGAGTGTTTGGACCTGTGTTATCTGCTTTGATGGCTGAAACAGCCCCAGAGCGAGAAAAGGCAGATCTTATCCCAAGTCTTAATACCTTGTTCATTTGGAAAAGCTTCCCAACATGCTATCATCTACCATCCTCATCTGATGCCTCAGTCTGAGAGGTTGAAGAGTGGGGGGTATGCAGATCCTGAGATGAGTTAGGAGACTTGAGATGACATAAAAATGGGATGCCAGGTCCTCTGCACACCAGGCTGGGGAAGAAGCACAGTGGCCGGTGGGCAGCAGCACAGCACTGAAGTCACAGCCTTCCGGGAGCCACTGGTCCTCTAGCGCCTGCATGTAAGAAGTTCCCAGGTCACTGTCTCTGAGTCTGAGAGCCTCTGGCATGGACACTCAGCACAGAGAGGGAAATAATTCTATGAACACCTGAGCTGACAACACAGTCTGAGAAAAATAAGGGAGGCATACATCCAAAGTTACACTGTGGAAGAGCTCATGTGAAAATGTGTCAAGGGACAAGAATATGCAAAGCAAAAAAAATCACATCACAGTGATGAAAAATGATGTAAAATTCACTGTCATGCATAGAATGTCTTATTGCAGACATTCGAATGGCTAAGAGGTCACATGTACCTAATGCCTGCTAACACAACAATGGCTCGTAAATGCAGCATCTCATTGATTCCTCAAATGAGTCCAATGTGGTGGGTATTGTTATCCAGAATAATGAAGTACATGGATGAAGGTCCTTCTTGCACAGCCACATTACCAGATAGAATGCCAAGAGCCAGAACTCCAGCCAAGTTCTCTCCAACCTCAAAACCCATTTTCTCAAATGTTCAGCTACACCACTTCCCAAGATTATATTAAACAAATATAATGGCGCTAATTGAATGCATTAGATGGCACATCCTAACTTTCAGTTTTCAATTAACAAGTTACTTCCAAGTCAAAACCGCTTACAATTGTCACTAAAATCTTTGAGGTCTATTTAATAACTGGCTCTCTCATTGGACAAAGCAAATGCTCATTTCAGCTGTCTAGAATTGGCCTGTTTAATGTGATTTTTCTCAATCCAAGTTTAATAGTGCTAAGACTGATCCACATTATAGAGCTGTAGGCCCAAGACAGCACTGGACCTTTTCATTGCCTCGTCCAACGGCCCTTACAGAGGCCATGCCATCTAGGCTTTCTGTGTCCAGGGTTATCTTTCATTTAAGTCCAGAGTAACCAAGGAGACAGAGTGGCCATTTGGATCTGCCACTGACATCCCCGCTTGTTCTTACATCTGCATCTCCAGCCGTGGACAAGACTCACAACACACAACAGGCTTGAGGGGGTGCTCAGGCATCCAGCTTTCCAACTGTGTGCAAGCACACAGGGTGCTAACTGCCCCAGCAGCCAGATGGCCTTCCAAGAACACCGCCCTGCCCAGGTGGGTGTGCAGGTGGGTGCGTAGATATGCCTTTGTATAGGAGAGGACAGAAAAGCTCTGCATGGCTGGCTCATCACTCCAGGCTTGGGAAGCAATAAAGCTCCATTCAAGTGAGTACCACTCACCAACAATACAAAAAGAGAAAGAAGGAGACAGGAAAGAGAGAACAGAAGTCAATAGTGGTTGAACCTTGAGTCAATAATTAGAGACTGGATTTTAAAAGGTAAATTTTTGAAATGCACAGCCCGGAGAATCCAGAATATTATCACACTACAGATTTTAATCATGGCTCACTGCAGAGTGGGAGTCTAGTTTGGAACTCCATAATACAAAGGAAGTGCTAAAAAAAAAAAATAGCAAAGAACCACTAAATTTGAGAAATAAAATCTCAAAATTCCAGAGCCATGATGGCATCTCACCAAAGCTTTTAATCCCTTTTCTTTTCCAGTTTCCCACTGAAGGGAGGGACCTGCTCAAGGGTAGTTTGCAGCAGTACTGAAAACCAGGCATAAAAGGCGCAGGTGTTTTTCATGACAGCAGAGTGACAAAGAGCACAGTTACTACAGGTCTCCAAAACAGCCTAGGAAGTTGGCCCGTAGTGCAAGACAGGAACTCATCTCTGCCCTTCCGCCCCAAGTCCCGTTCACTATCCCCTAGACGAGAGTCACATGGAAGATGGACAGGAGAGACAGGACTGAGAGATGGTTGAGAGACACCCACTATGTCCACTCCCCACTGGACACTAAAATCAGCAGGACATGAGAGGTCAGTGTGTTTACCCCTCCCCTAAACACAACACCCAATTACAACTCATTAACATTTATTAATGGTGATCACTTGAAGATGCTATTAGCTGCTTTTTGAAATCTGTTTGTCACTAGTTTCACAGGGCATACAAGTCAAAAGCATCCCTGGCTGGTAGAGCCCAGCTGAGCTCTGAAGGGTCCTGATTCCTGATTCCCTCACCACCACCCACCACAAACACACTAATAATGCCAAAGTGTGGCTGCTCTGAGAGGCTCGGAATTTCCATCTTTCTTCTCTCAGCCCCAAAATATCCATTCATCAGCCTAAGTCAATAAGTCATGAATTATTGAGCACATAGGCTGCAGATCATGAATATGTATGTGTGTGTTTGGGAGACAAGACTGTAAAATAAATGGGCTCCATGGTGGCTTATAGGAGCCCCACACATGCCACCAAGGAAATGGCTGAAATTATCCTCCCCATATATATGGTTCAGGCATAATTTAAGCACACAAGCAAAGGTGGGAGAGTCAGTTTTTTTGGTGGATATTTTAGTGCTGTCTTCCCAAGAACACTCTGCAGAACCCAAATATGGGCCTCTCTGAGGCCACAGTTATGGCCTTGAATGCCTGTGAGCTGCCTGCAGAGGGGACGGAGTGTGATTCTTCTCCTTCCAGGCCTCCTTTCAGCACACTCCCGTCTTGGTCTCCAACTCTAACAGACGGCCCCAAATTTCATGCCCCATTTTCTAACAGCCTCCAAATAAAAGAGCCTAAATAACACTCAAAACAGACCTTCCCAGTGCCTAGACCATTAGACAGAAATCCTATACCTGAGCCCAGGTGTATTCAGGTCACCGGTCTTTCCACTCCAGAAGCCCTGCCCTGCCCATGTCTGGCCTGCTGGAGCCCCAGCAGCCCACAGCCTATCTAAGTGAGGCCCCCACTATCTGCCAGTCAGGATGCCAAGCAACACACCTGATGCTCACAGCCTGAATCCCCTCTGTGTCTCCGATGCCTCTGCTGATCACAGCATTCCAAAAATAATGCCTGAAACCCTTTCACTAGGCCATGCTAGGAAGTCACCCTGGGCTTTCTTCCAGGAGTATCATCTCCTTCAGATATTTATCGATTACCCAAAATATGCAGGTCATGTGCTGCCACAGAGCAGGGGTTGGGCATGTTCTGTAAAGCCTGGAGAGCAAACATCCTGGACTTTGTAAGTCACATGGATTCAACTGTACACTCCCTTTTCCCCCCGACAACCTTTGAAAAATATAAACATGGTTCCTTCTGGTTCCTTTTGAAAATCATGACAAAAGACACAGAATATAAAACTTACCAAACTAAACACTTGGCAGTGCATAATTCTGCCGTGTAAGGTGCACCACACCATTGTCCAGCGCATCTCTGTTCAGCCCACTGCACCACAACTCCATCCCAATACATAACACCCACCTCCCTCCACCAGCCTCTGGGGGCAACCTTCCCACCTTCCAACTCTGTGAACTTAACTAGACTAAGACCTTACAGATGAGGTGTCATTCCAGATGTGACCTTCTGTGACCCACTAATGTCACTCAGTACTGTATCCTCACGTTGGCCCATGTGTTGGCAGGTGTCAGAACTTCCCTTTTCAAGGCCTTGTAATATTCTCCTGGGTGCACACACCCTGCTACTGTGGATCCCTGCTCTGCAGATAAGACATAGAAGCACTTAACATAGAGCAAAGTTTCTAGACCTCAGTTCACGGTACCTTCAGTTACTGTATTTTTTTTTCACAGTCCTTCTAAGTCAAAACAATGACCCCCATCATTCCATTTATTATTTAAGTTTAAACAATAGCATATGAATATATTAACAGCTTCTGAGCACTCAAACCTCAGCATCAGAAATCAGGCTGGACTCAGCCAACCTCATTCAGTGCTCGATGCTGATTTCCAGGTGATCCTTGCTTGTAAGTGCAGGCCCAGCAGAAACTCAGCTTTGCAAAGTATGATCATGTTAAAGAGAATGTATGTGATATAATGCTGAAACACTATTTTGAACTACAGTGATGCGTGGGGTATCCAACAGTTGTCACTGTGATTTCCTCATATACTTAAAGTACTTCACAGCCCCCCTATGAGTTCACTGCAAGGCGCCTCGGGGCACCTTCACACATCATTTGGGTACTGCAGCTACAGACTCTTCCAGGGGTTCAGGATAGAGTTGGGGGCAGCACCAAATGCCAAGAATATGTTAAGTCACCGGAAGGAACACATGCTCAGGGCTAAATTGCTGACCCAGATCTAAGAACTCCACATTCTAGAAAAAAGATAAGTCTTAAAGCCCCCCAAGTGAGTGATGGCAGCAGGAGGGAGTGGGTCCTCAGAGAGAAGGAGATCTGGCAAGAGAAGGACCTGGAAGGGGCATTCCAAGCAAATGAGTCAAGGACAAGGGAGAAGCACAGAGACACCTAGAGCCAGACTGAGGCCGGCCTGGACCTTTCATCTTCGGGAAAGTAATATGAGCAGCTACACTGCTGACATAGCAACCAAAAAGGGCAGCGCCCTGAAACCAAACACAGTGTTTCTCACACTGGACAGACAGATACAAACACAAGCAGATCTCTAAACAAATGGCCCCCAGACAGTTCAGGCAGGGGGCCATCACAGAATGAGTTCAGCACAGCCATAGGAATTATTAAAACAATGATTTTAGAGTTTTCTGAGTTGCTAAGATAGAGATAAGGGATTATGACCCTGTATCTTCACACCACAGGAAACAATGAAGTCTTTGAAGAGAGAATGAGTGGTGCCCATGTAACCAACACAGAGGGTAAGAGGACTATCTTACTGCACTGCACAGAGAAAGCAGAGCACAGAACAACCTGCAAAGGCAGCATGTGGTATACACCTGTTCACGGGGAGTGTGGCATCAAACTCACCTGTCCAACAGCACCCTGGCGTGCCCCCACCTCCTTGTAATGACTTCACTTCTGACTGAGAAATGCTGTGGGGATACTGTTTGTATGTATTGATTATCATGTGGGGAAAGTTTACAGCATGAATTTATTTACACGTGTGAGCTCATGCAGAGAAGAGTAAGTTCACCTCTGTAAACTGCCCACGTGGATAGTCAGAGACTGAGACGTTATGCAGGAAATAGGGGCTGAGCTGGAAACAAAGGAAACTTGTCTGGGGCACTAAATAAGGCTCCTCTGTCAAAGCCAGGGGCACAGAAGGTGAAAAAGAGGGACAGTGGTCCTTGCAGCAGATTGAGGTTGGCAGCACCCCTTCCCAAATCAAAGGAGTGAATACAGACTGTAGCGTGACTGTTCCCTCAAGTCCTGACTTCTTTCCCCCATCCTGCCACTCACGAAAGGCTCTTTTATCCACCACATGGGAAGCCAAGGGTCAGCAGAGAATCCGCTCACTCTCCCCCCTTTCCCCGCCTCCTTCCTAACCCTTTCCAGTCTAAATGAGAAAAACACAAACAAAGATTGGGAGCAGGGAGAAAAATAAATTGAGGGAATATTTTCCGTAGTCCTTAGGTTCTAGGAGAAGCTGTTTGCCCAGGAAAAGCGTTAAGGAATTTTAATTTGGGACCAGAAATGCAAATCTTATATAATCTCACATTTTAATTATGGACATAATTCAGAACATTAATTAATATATGCAAGGCGCAACTATTGTTCTCTCCACACCCCTGTCTGGAGCGTACTGCCTGGGACTTGCGCAAACACCCTTCCATCACTGTGTTGTTTATTCAGCCTCCTAGATAAGGAGCTGGAGAAGCACTGGAGACACCACCGCAATAAAGCAGTAGTGAGCCTTATCCCCAAGAAGTAAGCATAGCTTCATGCAGACAGACATGAAACAAGTTACCGCACAATTCGTGACGCAGTTCCACCTGTGGTGGATGCTGGGAACAAGGAGTGGAGGGCCACCCTCTCCCAGAGCGCTTTGAGTGGGCTCGCACCCTCAATTCTGGCCGAAGACTTATCACCGATACTTGAAACACGTGGTATGTAACGTAAAATATCCTGAGCAAATAATCACCACAGCTATCACCGTGATAATGAGGACATGGGAAATCATGTTATAATTTTACATGAGAAGGAAAGTCCACATGGACGAGCACCTGTGCGGAGAATCACTGCCAAGGAGTTTGTATTCCTCTGTGAGGAAAACGCCTCCGTCCAGAGGCTTGGAGACCTTGCTGGGGAAGCAGCCTGTCCGAGATGCCAACTGTGGTGCAAGCAACAGGCTCACCAACCTGCATAGGCTCGTTATGGGTTCTAGCAGCAGCACAGGCACACCAGGCAGGGCAGGCCAGGGCTAGGATGGGGCTGGGCTGGGAGGCAGGTGGGCCCCCCCAGCCCTGTAGGAATCTGCACACTCTTTCTCTGCACTCTTTCTCAAGTCCTCTAGGGCTCTCTCACATGCTCTCCATATGCTCTCCCATGTCATTTTCTCCCACCCCAGGGTGACACCACCCTTCCATCCTCTCCTTGCAGGTCCAGGTGAGCCCACCCACACATACGTGCACCCTCCCCCCCCCGGCTCAGATGTGCACACAGTCATGGGGATGGCGCAACACCACAGACGCTGACTGCAAAGACCAACGGCAGAAGGTGAATGAAAAACTCATTTACCGTACAGACCTTCAATATAAACACCTGCCCATCCCCCAGAACAATTAAGATAATAACAGGACAACCTAGAAACAAATACAAGATTTGTATTTTCCAAAGAAACACCCCATATTTTTCATGATTTAATTTCAAAGACTTAGTGACTCTGAGGTCATCACCACCCAAATAACCTTGAGACCTTAATGTTTTGACATCTGAATCATCTCCAAGATTACTTCTGGAGCCTAGACATAACACAAAGTCCCAGCCAGTCCATGTGCCCTGTTCATTTTGGAAAGAGTGTCTCTAAGCTTCAAAGGCACCGTACGTCAAGAGCTGAACGTCTTCATCAAGACCAGTCACTCAAACCTGGAGATCCCACCACCATCTATTTCAGAGCTTCACAGATGCCCTTACTGGGTCTTCCTGGGTTCTATAAAAAGGAGCCCACGAGATGGAATTCCCAGATGCAGGAAGTGGGCACTCCATCAGAAGAACACAAAGGAGTTGCTCTTTCTCTTTCCACCAAAGCAGGCAATCCCAGTAACTTAGCAAAGATCCTCAAAGAACTCAACGCTATAATGTCTCTTTACTTAGCGAAGAAAAAAGGTAAATTGGAAATTGGGATTCTAGGTCCATGGTTGTCTCCTAAGAGCTCACAATGAAAAGTGTCATCTGTTGATGCATTATATGAAATGGAAGCATCATAAGGAATTCAGCATGGTGCTAATGAGAGAGCAAGTCTGTGATGGGATCTTGGCTTCCCTTTAACTTTTGCTGTCACAATATTTATACTGTTACAATAAAAATGATGTTCTGTCATGGAGATGGCATATCCATGGCACTTGGCGCTGCCCCTTCTCCTTGTCAACAATAAACCTCACCATCTCTCTGACAGTTGCGGCCAAAGAGGACAGCCTCACAAGTTCCCAGGAGCCACCAGCCATGGACTGCGAAGGCACAAGCATCAGTCCCTCTGCCAGCCCTTATTTAGAGCACCTGAGTGGACACTCACAGCGAAACATTTTATGACAACAAATGGATTTGTTGGAATCCATGTAAGAGAGCCCTAGAGGACTCGACAAAGAGTCCAGAGAAAGAGTATGAAGATTCCTGGAGGCCTGGGGGACCCAGCTGCCTCCCAGTCCATCCATGCCCCAGCCCTGATCTGCCCTCAAGTGCTGGAGTTAAGACCTGTGTTTAACGTTGCTGAGAGAATATGGGTGGAATGAGAAGAAAACTAAGGCTAAAGTCACTGTTAAATGGACTACATGTTCACATTCCTCACTTACACAACAAAGATTCCATCACCATCACTGACCTTATGGAGAGCAGGAGCCAAGACTGGTACCAAGAATCCATTGTAGATGTAATTGACAAGCTGGTTGCGAATCAAGGGATGAGCCACCTAAGAGAGAAGACAAAGCGTTCAATCTTCAGTGCTTCTTAAAATCAGAGATTTCTGTATGTTTGGTCATTTATTTCATGGATAAAAGATAATTCAAACTTCAACTGCTATGTCATATTTTTAGGTGGATTATGCCAATACAAACAGCTGGACTTCCAAATTCAAAAAAAAAAAAAAGGTTAACTTGAAGTTTCTATTTGAAAGCAACAGACAATAAATAGACTGTATCTATGCAAGGACTTATACATTAAAATTAACAAACTGGATAGTATAGGTTTCCCCCATAACTTTGTCTATGTCATTCTCATCAGTGGCTGACTTTTTAATGAAAAAATTTAACTGTCAAAATAGATGACTTATTTTGCTCCCAGAAAGAACTGTCTCATTTTGAAAATGCATATTTTAGAATAATCACTTGTATTGGAGAGGAAGATATTTAGAAAATGTTTTGTTAAAAAACTTACCATACAAAAAGCCCAGAAAACATTATCACAGGTCCCATACTTCTCATATTTGATTTTGAAAATATATTTAGTGTGGACAACACTTTACTAATATCTTTTATAAATAATATTTCTAGTGCTACCTACAAGCAAAAAAATCTTAAAAGTATATGGCCTCACTTTTCAAACAGAGTATGAAATATGTCATTACTCTATCCTTAACCAGGCAGTTGACTCTACTTCTCTCTCCTAAAAAAATAAATAAATAAAATCAGACAATAAAGTAAAAAGCAATTTCCAGGGAAGTGAGGCTAGATCTTTAAATTACTGATAATCTCTCTGTGTGTATATATTTGGGGAGGAACTAATAGTTTCATCTTTTTTTATTCCATACACTTCTGCAAGGAAATGTTGATAGACCATAATATTAAAGGAAAAAATAACTTAAGATATAATTCATTTATCTTATATATAAATAAAACTTCCTCTGACTTAGCAATAAAATTGAGATGAGAACTAAAGTAATTTACTTGCATTTTCTTCCAGAAGCTGTTTCCTTATTTGGTAGATAAACAAATTATAACTAATATTTTTCACCTTACAATCACCATAAAGAAAATTTGATTTCTTAATAAATCCAGTATTAAGGTAATTTTGTGCCATACAGAAATAAAATATTTTTGATGAAAACCCACTACACCCTTAAATATATATAAAATCTGATTTTTATTGAAAACGGTAACGAGAAATCTGAAGGTAAAAATCTAATCAAGAAGCAAATATACTATAGTTCAGTGCCTCTTTTTTTTCCTGAAGCAGACCAATTTCAAAGCAAATTTAATTTGTGTTGCTAAGAAGATGCTTAACTTCCTCCAAATTCAATTGGGATAACAATATTCTTTATGTTGTATGCACCATTAAGCAAAATAAAGTGTTTTCCTTTGTAGACTCCCAAGAAGACCTTGAAGTAAAAGTGGTATAATCTGAAGTACTTAGAAGCCTAAAAATATCTATTTAATGAGTCAGGCATTGAACTTATTTTTGATGGTTAAGTGGATAATCAAAACAGAATTAACACTTTTTATAAGGAAGATAAAGAGAATCTACTCATTTTTTTCTCAATTAAAACTTCCAGAAACCTATAAATGCACACTTTTACTCATTCAAGGACATTCGGTATACTTAAAGCATCAGTACTTCCTAAGTGTTTATCAAAACCAAAGAAGGGACATTGAGATGAGGCCTTCATGATGCCTGCACAGTGAGCGACCATCCCACAGGCTCCTCCACAGGCTCCGATACCTGGATGACTGCATTGCAGAACTCCAAGGAGTTCATGAACTGGACGAGGGCGGGCAGGAGCAGCCAGTCGTCCTTCAGAAGGCAGTGCCATTCCTCACCTTTCTCTTCTAGCTTGGTAGGCAGAGAAGAGTAGAGGCCGCTGAGCCCAGTGGCAAGGACCTGCAAGAAGAAATGAAAACGCCATGAACTTTCTTGCTAAGTTCTTCGGGTGAAGGCCCGTGTCACTGCTCCAGAGCCTGCACTGGACACCGTCGGGTAAGGAGGTAATATAGGTGGCAGCTGGCTAGTGAGGACTCCCCAGGGGGAAGCAACATGGAGGGCAACTCCAGCAGAGGGCATGGCAGCACCAAAGGTGCTGGACTGGCACACACCTGCTCAACAGAACCTGCTCAGGCCTCCATGCCAGGCTGACACTGAGCTGGCATGGGGAGCAAGGACGATACACACAAAGGTGGAAAAAAAACATGATTTCTGCCCTCAGAAAATTCAGGAGAGGAGGAAACACAGAAACCATGTTGAGAAGCACACAGGTATCCTCCCAAGATGTCCTGGGCTGGGGGGGGGGGGGACCACGTCCAAGGGCCTCACATGGGGATCTCTAGGAGAAAGGAAGAAGGTCATGACTGACACTTTCACCGATTAGAAAGCACTTTATATAGTCTTTTATCCACTCTTCACATATTACGGTAAAGAGAAAGAACTGGGGGTGACGGGTCAGGTAGTCGTTCAAACAACTCTAACCCAAAGTATCAGTAGCAGGAAGAGAGGTGGAAATAAATGAGGTTGCCCACGCCAGGTGGCACTGATCACACCCTGAAGAAGTGCAGCCCCTGGGGTTCTCCTCCTGAAATGAAACCAACAGCCCTCAGGCTTTGGTAGTGAGTGTGAAGAAAAACTCAAAACCGGCCAGTTATACAATGCAGGCATTAAGAAAACAGTAGTATTTTAGCAGGGATAGAAATGTCAAAAAGGGCATCATGCTGCATTCCCATTGATTTTACCTTGCAGATACAAGACCAAGGAAAACAATGGGTTTCATAGCACCCCTAACTGGGAGACAGGACTGGTTCAGTAGCATCCCAAGACCCGGTTCTGGCAGGTGTAGAAGAGAGAGGTACAATGGAAGTGGGGAAGTTATCCACAAAAGGCATTGCTCTGGCATAAATTCTGAGTTGTCAAGGGGCCCAGAGGGGATGCAAACACTCAAGAAAGCATCCAATCCTGAGTTCGGTCCAGGAAACAAACAGCAAAGATTTACTGACTTCACTACCGAAGAAGAGACAAGCAGATAATTATAAGAGCGTTAAAAATGCTCAGAATCTGTAGCGGGAAACACAGGCTGTTATGAATGCACAAAATAGCTTTAACTCACACTTGAGGGACTGGGGGAATATGTTCCCGAAAGAGGTGAGGTCCAAGGTACCAAAGAATGAAAAGCAGGTAGCCATTAAAACCGTGCTTGGAGGAAGAATGTTCGAGACAGAGGAAGCAGCACGTACAGAATCCAGGAGGACAAAGGAAAGATGGCATCCCTAGGAACTGAGAGAAGTACAATGACACTGGAGTGCAGAGCTAGAGGTGGAAAGAGTCCAGGTGAGGTCACAGGAGCCAGATCCCGCCTTGGGATGGAGGGCAGACAGGCTACAGAGAGCCCAAGTGGAGAACAGAGGACAGAGATAGGCAACTCAGTTTGACACTCAGGGATGGATCTAGGCAAGAGATGGAGACAGGGACCCGTCCACATGTAGATGGTCCTCAAGCCATGCTGAAGAGTGAGGAGGAAAGCAGCCATAGAGAGGTGAGCTGTGACAAAAAAATCCACAGGGCCAGGCCTAGCCCATGGAGTCAGAAGAAGGCAGGACTCTGAATTTGGAAAAACTGTCTCCGGACTCACTGCTGCCTCTCTTTTCCCTTGATCTGTTCCCACAGGACATGCCCTTTGCCTGTTGCCTTCAGAACTACATGGGCAGTCCCTCATCAGGGGTATGGGTGACGTGTGAGCCAGGTCTGCTGGGTTTCAGTACTAGCAGCTATGCCCATGAGCAACACATCTAGTTCCGTGAGAGACCACAGGTCTGGAGGTCTGGGCACAGAGAAAGCAGAGGGTGCCATGTGGAAGTAGGGGTGTTAATTCAGTAGGAATCCACCCTGGGGCAACAGGATGGGTCGTTTCCATGTAGGAAAAATCAAAAGACTACATTTCTCTGTGCTGGTTCCTACTGGCCTTTATTCACCCACCCACACAACTGAAAAATGAAACACACACAATTATGGAGCACTTATGTTAGGCCAGGCACTATGCTAAGCCCAGGAAATACAAGAGGAGACAAAATGTGCGTTCACCTCTTTTTCAAAATCAGAGTATTTGTGGTCCCGATGGGTAAGGTCCCCTATTTAAAGTCCTTAACTCCCTGTCAACATACCCAAACAAATCACTTTAATTCCAGCTTTGAATGTGACCTGAACGAGCTGCCTATTGTAAATTAGAAACCTCTGGCAATAGAGAACAGAGACCAAAAGTTCTCCTTGAAGGGAAATCTAATCTTGATGCCACATTTTTAAAATCAATTATATTTGCTAACTCATGCTAAATTAACCACAGAACAAAGGCTTTAATTCTGCATACTCTCAATTCCTTAACCACTTGGAGGCTTTGAAGATGAATTCATAAAGACAGGCTTAATTTGTCTGACTAAAAAGCTGGGAATAAGTATTCAGTATATCAATATAATTACAGCAACATTAATTTTCAAATTACATACATCAGTGACAGTAATTAAAAATAACACATACCTAATATTCAGTTTTTTAACAGTATTGTGAGAAAGGCATGGATGAGATGGGAACAGAGCTCCCCTTTCAGGCCCTGCAACCCACAGCCCATAGCTGGAGGGGAACCCACTGGGGACGTATCCACATTCAAAGCGCAAACCACAGGGAAGAAGCTATTCTGCAGAACAAGGAGCACGCCATCATCTTAAGAAAAAGATTCCAATATTTAGATACCCCTGCAAGGCTTGTGCTTAGAGTTCAGATCCATTCACCAAGTCCACATCTACCTCCTAGAAGACATGGAGCCTGGCTGTGAGGTCGGTGTGTGAGGAAGCCCAGTAACAAGCCAGGGCATGGGAGGGGGAGAAGACAACTAAGAAATGACAGGGCTGACCTCTGAACACAGGGGAACTGTGGGTTACACTCAGTCAGGGTTTTTTCTATCTGCAGTTCCTGTCAACACATTCAACCAACCACAGATTTGTTACCTGAATCCCTACATGTGGAACCTACAGGTTCAAAGGGCCAACTATAAAGTATAAAGGGATTTTCAGCTGCACCCCAATCCTCCCACCTTGTTTGAGGGGCAATTACAAATGCAATGAAGACAACTGTAACCTGAGGGGGTCCAATTGGCCTGTTCTGGAACAGAACCAAGGGTGGGGGAGGGGAGAGTGGCAGCAATCGGTTAGTAGCAAACTTCCAGAGCCAAGATTCAATGACACAATGTATCGACTTGAAAATTTTGTTCTTAGCTTAAAAAATTTAAAAACATATCGACAGGCAACTGCTGATAATACTGATCCACGATTTTAGGTTATACCGATCCTGACACACACACACACACACACACACACACAATCATAAAACATTATATTCTCAAGTATTAACTGGATATTTTTAATTTATCTTCTCATAAGCAGGTGCTTAAATGGAAACAAAGAGCAAATCATTATGTTTCACCTGAAACTAATAGTACTATGTCCATTATATCACAATTAAAAGAAACTTAAAAGAAACTTCTCACCATATGAAACTGTAAGGACAACAGAAAACTACACAAGTAAACACCCCGCTTAAGAGCTGCATGGCGTAATCAGAGTGCTAACTTTGAGTGACAGACTCATGTGATTTTGAGCTAGACATTGCCATTTATTTACACATCGCTGCTGACATATACAGAGTACAGAACACATCAGGGAAGGTCCATCTTTAGGTTTAAACATCTAATGGTACCAGTTAATTTAAGCAAAAACAAAAGAAATTTTAGCAGATGGCTTTAGTACAAAGCTAGCAGCAAAACACCTGGTGGGGACCATTTGCTACAACTCACCAAAATAAAAAGCTTCATAAATTTTGGACCCAGGACAAATAACTCTCTACCTGCGTCTGTGTACCTAAAGGTTGCTGTGATTCAATTTGCATTTCTGAATTTATGTATAAGCTGTGTTCTACTTTTGCCAATAGGTAACCCATGCCCCAGGCTTAACGGTCCATATTGGGTTAAAAAAAAAAAACCCCAAAGAAGATAAGGGCATATAATCCCCCAGCATTTTTTTTGGCACCAAATTGTTCCCCAGAGTATCCTCACCCTCCTCCTTCTCTTGGGAAACACATCTCAAGATACAAGGCAGAGGGATGAGTAAGCTTCTCCCACAATGGCAACCAACATTTCCCAGAGTGGTCCAGCTCGCTGATGGAGCTGCTGTTTGTCCTAGAGTCGGATGCTAACACATTCTGACAATCATACTAATTAGAAAAGGCTTTTTGTCAATCGTGGTCCTTAGCCAGATGGTTAAGAGTATGCTTTTATCTTCAACATAAAAAGGTCTTTTTTTTAAATTATGTTGTCAGATGTAATTATAGAAAACTGGGTACAAATGAGATGATGAGCTCTGCTGAGGGGCAACTTAACACAAGAAAGCTGTGTTCCCTTCTAGCAAATAAGGTCGGCAGGAGATGTTGTATTTCCTCTAATTTTAACAAACTCTGTGGTGTTTCAAATACATTTTGTAACAGAAACAATTACTCAAGAGAAATCTGCTTATAAAAAATAATTGGAAACCTAAACATTAAAAAGAGGCTCCCTTCCTGTGCTGTTATACTTAGCTTTACATAGGAAATGTGACACACCTGTCAATGGTACAGATAGAGAGCCATCCCACAGTCTAACAGATTTTAATGTTTTGTCTTAATCTCTTTAGAAGGCTCTTTAATTTTTCAAAAAAGGGAAACTTTCTAAATAGAGTGAAACCCTATTCTAATCCCAGGACCACCCCCTCTTCCTCACCCCCCAGAGTAACCAGTCTTGACCTTAGTTCATGTTATTTCTGTGCCTGTTTTCATCCTTTTACTGTACATGCATGGATATGAAAAACAGCACACATCAAGATTTTGTATTTAAAATTTTTATGTAAATTTTCAATCCTATGCAAATACATACTGTATGTAACCTTGTGCTACTTTTTTTAAACAGCTACTTAAATTACTGGTGCCAATGGAATATTATTCATCAATCAAAAAAGACAAATTTAATGCATTTGCGATAACACAGATGGTCCTAGAATGAATCATACTAGTGGAAATAAGCCAGAAAGATAAAGAGAAATACCGGATGGTCTCACTTATATGCAGGACATAGGGAAAACAAACAAAAGGGCAAGGAAAATTTTAAACTGTTAGAACTAAAGCATAAAAAAGGGGGAGGGGGCTAAGTTGGGGGACGAATGAGCCCAAGTGACTAAGATGATGGTTCACAGGTGACAAGGTGGTGGGAGAACCTGGGGTAGACAACGATGTAAAAAAACATATACATGCAATCAATTTGAAACAAAATGAAATTATTTAAAATTTAAAAATAGAATTATTGGTGCTCATACACATGAATGTAACTGCATGCTAATATGTGGAATTCACTCCATGTTTAGTGCTGAGTAGTGTTCCATCCATATGCAAATACAACTGTTCATTATCTTTCCCTCAATAAAGGTTATCTTCCTTAACTCACTGTTTCTTGAACACCTTTATGCAGGTACTTCTGCAAACATGAGCCCCTGTTCTAAGTGTCTAGATGGGAAGTCACAGCCTTACACCATTAACCAGCACCCAGCAAGTACTGCCAGCCTGTTTTTCTGAGTTACTGCACCAGATGATACTCCCAAGAGTTCCTATTTCTCCACACATGGGACAATCTTGTTGTTATCAAATGTCTAAAGGTTGGCCATGCTGATGAATATAATATGCTAACTCACCATGAGTTCCATTTGCATCTCCCTGATGTCTGTAAGATATTTTATATGTTTATTGGCTTTATTAGCTTTAGATATCTGCCGGGAACTACCCCCTGCATATTCTTGCCATCTTATTGATTCACTGTTTTCTTATTAATTTTACAAAATCTTACCAATTTGTCTGTATATTTGGAATACCAATCATATCTGGTTCTGTGTGTTGCAAATATCTTCTCCACATCTATGTTCCTGCTCTCAATTCTAGTCTCTTCTTTATGACTGGTGCTTATAAGAAGTCTAGATGGTCAGTGATGTGCAGTTAAGCAGCTGGGTCCCTGAGTGAGACTGTCCAGGTTCAAGTCCTGACTCTCTTACTAAGCACATGGTCTTGTATACCTTTAGTTAATGTCATTGTGCCTCCACTTCTTAATCTCTAAAATTGGAGTAACACGGACACTGATAGTGGTGAGGTTTCAAGAAATGAATACACAGAGAACACTGAGAAGGTGTCTAGTGTGCAGTAAACTCTTCAACAAGTACTTCACTGTTCCCATTATTAGTAACTAGCTCCACTATTCTTGGCCTCTCACACACTTTTCTCTTAGTATCGGACTGTCACATGCCACGACAAACTCAATCGAGATTTCTTGCAAGTCACATTCACACCTCTCAGTCACAAGGAGGGAACCTTACCATGAGGAGATCTGAGGGTCACCACCTTAATCAACCAAGTGAGTGAGGGCAGGACCACTGTCCCCTGGGGACAGCATCACCTGTCAAGCTTCCTTACCAAATTTATTGAACCTGAATTCAGTGGAGGATTTAGACCTAACGTACAGCTTACCAGAAATACAGGAGGCAGGGACAAAGACACCAGGAACACACCCGGAATGTGGGGTGTTCAACCAAACCATGGCTCATCTCTTCACAAACCGATTCAATGGGACTGCTGCAGACCACTCACTGAGAGAGACTGAAGAGGCCCACCTTGTGCTGGACTCCAGTAGCAAAACAAATAAATAATAAACATTCCAAACGATGGCAAAAGTTCAACAATTTTGAATCTGTTTTGTATATGCGGTTCATTTCAGTTTTCTTTCAAGTTTCCTGAATTGTATTATTTATATAACTAAGTTTTTTATATATATATTATTTAGATAATAAAAAGTGTGAAATACAGTTGCACTGACTGTGTGAACTGATCTGTGGGCACTTAACATCCACATAGTACCTAAAGACTGTAAAACTTTTCATTTATTAAAATTTCTTAAGTCTTTTTTTTTTTTTTTGAGACTAGGTCTCGCTATTCTTGCCCATGGAACCACAAGCTCACGTTGCCCGGGGTACCGCAGACTCAAGCAATCTCCAGCTTCAGCTTCCCAGGTAGCTGGGATTACAGGCATGCGCCACCACGCCCAACTATTTTTTTGGGACTAGGTCTCACTATGTGCCCCTGGCGGGACTTGAACCATGATCCCTGACCCTGGCCATAGCTTCCTAGGCTGCCACCTATGTGCCACGATGCCCAGCCTCAATTTCTTAAGTCTTTGAACAATTTTCTCTGTAAAGACCTTTCACATGTTTGTTAGATTCATTCGCAATACCTTTGGATTGTGTTGCTTTTGTAAATGGTGCCTTTTAACACTGCCTTTTACATGTTGATCTGGGGGAGCCACCTCAATATTTTGATGACTATCTCAATCCCTGTGCTCCTTAACAGGGAACTACTCCCAGAACTTTCCAATAAGCCAAAGCCCAAACTATCTTTGCACACTCCCTTATGGAGCTGTACATGCGTGCACACATCAGATATCTCCCTTTCTATGGCCCACAGTCACACCACTGATGATATCCAGTGCCTCCTTTTCATTCACATCCATCCCACTCAGCTACTGAACCTTAAAGAGGCTCTTTCCATGCATCCCAAACTCACTCATCTTGGATAGGTAAATTAAACTGTGAAGAAAAAAAAACCCAACAACAATTATGCTGGGTTCTAACTCAGACTTCTTTAAGAATTCTCCAAATTGGACACAGCAGCAGCAGCGGGCAGAATAACCCTCATCACCCCCAAAGCTGTCTGCATCTTAATCCCTGACCTCATGAATATATTAAGTTACAGGGAAAAGGGGAATAAAGGTTGCAGATAGGATTAAGGCTGTTAATCAGCAGATCTTTAAACAGAGAGATTATGCTGAATGACCCTGGCAAACCCAGTATAACAAAAGCCTTCAGAGGAGAAGAGATGACAGAGGTACTGGAGAGGGGCCAGAATGCTGATTGTGAACCTGGAGCAAAGAGCTGTGAGCCAAAGAACATGGGCAAAGGCCAAAAAAGGACCCACCATGGATACTTCCAGAAAGAAGTATAGCCCTGCCAACACCTTGGTTTTAGTCCAGTAAGCCCACCTGGACTTCTAATGGACAGCAAGATACAGTCACATAATGATACAGCAGCAACAAAAAACTAATAGAGCAATGTTTCTAAGTGCCTTAGATTGAAGGCGAAAGTGTCATTTTTCACCTCAGATAGTCTTTTAAAATAACGAAAGGAACTATGCACTGTTGATGGAGAGAAAGAAGGTAGATTTAATATGTTAGGGCAGATGAATAATCAGTTCTTCACTTCCCACCTGATGATCAATATTTGTACAAATTCTTACTCCACTGGTGAGAATCCAGAAGAGAAGAAACACAAGGTACCCCAAGTTCTTAACTGGAATTCTATTCTTTAAAACCTTCGCTCATTTGTTTGCTCTGAGATAAATATTTACCAAACACTGGGTGACCCTGGCTTATCAGAAATTTAGCAATACATAGAAGACTAAAATGACAGCACGTTAGCTGCTTTAAGCATTTTGGCTGGCTCAGTTCCTTACTGTGCAAATCAGTCCCACTGGACAGTAAGTATCCCTGACCCAGCACACTGAACACCAGAAGCCACCCTCCCTGGCTACCTGCCACAGCCAACACCCCACCCACACTTCAAAATGTGCTCCCAAAGTCCTTTCTCCTGCCCGGGACTACCCAGCTAGAGTTTGCTGACCATGGATCGAATCTGCCGATGGTAACTTGCCTGACTTTCCCAATAAAACTCTGCAGTGGTCTTAGACACTGCCCAGCAGACTCAGGCATATTCAAGACAATCTAGTTTATAAAGCAACAAAGAGGTGACTGCTAAGGAGAAGAGTCAATGGAAATGAACTGGAAATGTTCCCTGAGTTGGGAAAATAGAAATAGCTGTTGCCTAGTCTACCTGGTAACCCAGAACTACAAATCTGTCATTTAAACCCCCCTTCCTAGCCGAGCACCTGGCTTGTGCCTGTAAGCTTTAGCCTATGAAGTGGCTGGGGCTAGGGACTGCAGTTAGAGTCCCACTCAGGACAACATAGAGAGACCTAGTCCCCAAAAAATAGCTGGGTATAGTGGCACAGGCCTGTAATTCCACCTATCTGGGAAGCGGAGGCTGGGGATTGTTTGAGCCTGTGGTTCCATGGGAAAAAATAGCAAGACCTAGCCTGAATGAATGAATGAATGAATGCATGGATGGATGAATAGATAAATAAATAAATTACCCCCTTTCAAAGATGACACTAATACCGAAACTCACCAGAGCCCAAGGCCATCCCAGAGGCCCTGCAAGCTCCTATTCTGTCCTGGAACTGTGACTGGGCCTTGGCTGCTCATCTGCGGAGGCCTTTCTGCTTTATTTCTCACAAAATCAATAATTAAGCCACCAGACAGTGGAGAGTATGTCTTGTTACCTCAAATTGTAAATATGTATTTTCTAAATAAAATCAGTGCTTTCAATCTACAACGATGGCCATTATCTTGCTGAGAAACAAATTAATTCGTGAAACCAGCCGTGAGGGGGTCTCACCACAGGCCATGATTCACTGGCGCAAAATCAAACTGAAGAGCTTAGAACACGGAAAGCGCAGGTTTTACCAATCACTCAGGAGCTGCTCTTAGGAAGAACTAAAATAGTTCCTAAACCAACAGAAATGAGCCAGGAATTAGCAGCACACACAGTTTCCTGCACTGGCTTATTTTGAGTTGACATTGCTCCGCCAAGTCGCACCTCGACTAAGATTTCTCTGCTCCCTTCCAAGAGCTCTGCACTAAGCATCTTCCCATAAAAGGTGCCAACGACAGCTTACTGGGAAGAAAAGAATAAAAAGAAAAAAATACTTCTCATCAGGACAGGAATGAAAAGGAGACGTGGGCAGAAAACAGGCCGGTGAGCGAGACTTACTGGACAAAAGTAGGTGTTTTCCACAATGTGACAGGCCACCATGCTGTTCTCAGCAGAGAGGGACATGATGAAGAGCAGGGCATCCCGCGCCTGCTGGCCAACAGCCCCCTCTCGGTGAATGAAGGGAATGAGAAGGGAGAAGATGAGGAAGTTGGCGGCCCCTTGGTCCTCACTGGTGTGAAAGAAGAGTTCCAGGATGGACGGGTCTTTGGCAAGGATGGAACAGAGCTGATTGAGCAGGACAACCAGCTTGGCCTCCACGGTAGGTGTGGTCGTTCCCGAGCAGGAGCTCAGCAGCATCATGAGGGGTTTCAGAATGGGCTTGTGGTGCAGCAGAGGCTGGTGGGACTGAGTAACCAACATCTCGTACATCTTCAGCTGCTCGATTTTCGTCTCGTCAGTAAATTCCCGTCTCAGGCTCCAAAGGAAGAGCTTCTCCATGATGCTCTCACAGACCACAAATTCCAGGATTGGTCCCATGGCAGCGTCTTTGGCTGGTTCTTCAATCAGCAGGAAGAGCATGTGCTCTACGTAATTCTGCACCGCACTGGCCTCATCTGGAGGGATGGAGCCATATTTTGCCTGGGTGTTCTTCAAGGGGTCGTGCTTCTCTAAGATCTTCACAACCTGGAAGCAAGTCAAACAATTGTCATCTGTCTGATGCTTATCATAATTACAAAACACATCGCCACTGGTAGTACCAAACCTTTGCAGAAAATGCAGGGGTCACAACTCATAAGAGGATGCATCTTTTTATGAGGACAAAAGGAAACATTCATCTATAATACATTCATAATACTCATGGCATTCTGACAACCAAAATGTCAAAGAAAATAGTACGGTTGTGTAGATTATGCTACATGTATTCGTGGGTCTATTGTAATGAGACTACTAAACAAAATGACAGGGGAAACTAATACATCCCAACAAACAAATGAAATACAACTGCAACAACAACTCTTAGGTTCTGACCAAAAAATGGTGATTACCAGAGGGGAAGGCATAGGGAGATGGAAGGAATGGGGAGAGATGGTCAGTTTAAGAGTGATAATCCACACAAGTATTTTGGTGATGGGTACAACATGCTATTTATTATACATCTATTGAATGAATATTCAATGAATACTGAATTTTGAATATTGAATTTACATAATATTGAAAATCAACTGTCCATCTATCCATCCATCCCTAATTAGATCTTAGGAGAGCTTTGATGTTTCTCTCTTACCACTCCTGGCATATGAATGCTACCTACCTTTATGTGCCCATAAATGCTTACTTCGACTTTGGAGCCAAAAAGTAAAACAATTTTATATCTCAACATTCACAACTCTATGACTGTAACATTCATTCAATGTACTTCCTTTGAAATATATACACAAGATAATTTGTAAACAATGAAATATTTTATTGAGTCTATCTTTCTCCTTGCTGTCCTTCTGAAAGGTATGCTATATAGAATACATCCTGTGTAGTAAGTACATGTCTAGGCCAGTTTACAATGTGCTACTATATATTCTGGATTTAGGTCAGAGAATTTCGCAAGTCACTGGGGAAGCTGGCAAAGGTACAATGCTGTGTCAGCATACTGAGCAACGAGGGAGATTTATTTCTCAGCAAAAGGTCTAAGTTTTTCCCCTGTCAGAAGTAGAGCAAAAGAATTTTTATAGATTAGGCAAGTATATCCTTATAGAATGAACAGGTTCCCACAGAATATATAGTTTATATCAGCTTCCATCAAAAAAATTACTAATGCTGCCCCAGGGGAAAAATCAACCCAACACCCTTGAGTGTTGACATTCTCAGTGAGAAAGGCCTTCTCGAGCAGCTGCCCAGGGGGTACACAGTTCAACAACCAGGGGCCCCAGTGAGCCACTGAACATGGCCTTCCCTCACTGCACGCCAGAATCCAGAGTACACCCTACCCTCCAAGCAGCCCTCCAAAATTCCTGGCTTGGATACAGACCCCACAGGGAGATATGCAGGGACTTGGTGACTATCTTTCCCCTTTGCTCTGGCCTTGACATCTCACAGAACGGGAGCACAGTACCACATTTGTCCAAAAGGGGGCTCCACCTCAACACAGCAAGTTCTCCAGTTCCAAAGTCCTAACTTCTAGCTCTCTTTTTTGAAGAACAAATTAGCTACAGACTTTATCAGTTCCATAATTTCAAAGTCCACATATTGAGTTTACTTATGAGAGCTATCTTTACAGCCAGGCTTTAGGGTAGAAACGTAATTAAACTTCGCATGTGTGCTCAGACTCTAAACCAGGGGACGGGGCCTTATACATTGATAGTCGTAAAGCAAATGAGTCCAATCTTTCTAGAAAACACCTGGCGGTATGTAACAGAAGCTATAAAGCTGTTCTTGCCCTTTGACTTGTTAGTTCACTTTGGGGGATATGTTCTAAGGAAACACCCCAAAACATTTATTCAAAAATGTTCACAACAATATTTTTAATAATCAAAAATAAAAATATTACCCAGGTCACAAATGAGAGAATTATATTTGAAATATAGCACATCATGATAGAATAATGCTATTAAGAATGCTAAGTAAATTATATCATTAATTCAAACATACACACGAAATAATTTAAGTTAAATAGCAAACATATTGACAAAGGGATGCATGATTAGAAGTGAGTCTAAAGAAATGAGATTTTTAAGGTTAATTAGTTCTTTCCTGAAACTGATCTAATTTCATAATATAAATTGAAAGTAGACAAAGTAATTTTATACTAATGTCTAAAGAAACCAAAGCACTGGGTTAAAACCAATAATTGGAACTCTCATTCTCAGAAATTCCTAAGTGATATAAATTTATATATTTGCATATATATTTATAGTACATACATGCATGTAAATGCTTATTGCAGACCTGAGTGAATTATTAGTTTAATTAAACAAACAGGTCATCAGACTGAGGTGGCATGAATGCTTAAGCAAACCAAAATCAAGACTTATAAATCCTCGAGGTTACAAAATTGAAAAGTAGGATAACCAATCACAAACCACAGGTAAGTCTCCATGCTAAAGCCAATCAATCATTTCCTTGCTTCCCTTCAGTTTTTTTTAATTAATTTATTTTTTATTGATTACACATATAAATGAATATATATATATATATATAAACATCATTGTCTATGCCAAGGTTCTCCCATAGTCCCTCAAGTTTCTGTCATGAAGCATAGTAGTCACTCCCAGTTTGGCACTGCCCAATCAGAATAGATGTTTTTGCTCAAATAAACTCTTATAATTTTTAGAAGGCCTCAGTTTTAGCAGTTCATAGGCAATATACAGCAAAACCATAGAACCACAAGGTACACTTTTCTCATGAATGGCCCTTCATTTACATTTGTGCCAATGCATCCCATTGCAACAAAATATTTTTACTATTAAAAAAAATAGAAAAAAAAGCTGAAAAGTGAACAATCTCACAGCTCTGACATCTTAAGCATCTCCACTTCTTCATAGTGGCTCTTTTAGATGCCTCGGGATGACGGCAGAGATACATGACAACGGAGATCAAATAACCCACAGATTTGTTGAGTGTCTGAGATGGAGCAGAAATCAGAGCTCCTGCCTCACCACCAGCCCTGGGTGTGTTATGAGGGGGCCACAGCTGCTACGCACAGCTCAGCACTCATCTAACCTCTAACCTGCTCTACAGGTGCAGGACACACCCAGGTCACCGCCCCTTCACTTCCGGCAGACACACCCATGACCTGCTTTTACTAGTGGGCACCAGGAGCCCACACCCTGGGCTGGCCTCTCCTAACAGGGAATGCCTGTCTCTCCTGACCAAAATGCCAAAGAACGCCCGCACTGGTGTCCTAAGTTGGCTGCCCACACAGTGTCACAGTTCTTTCAGTTTCCATGAACTGATTACTGTTGTGATCTTAACTTTTCCTTATTTCCCTAAGAGGCCCTCTTCCCACATCCATCCCATTAAACACCAGTATCCCTGCATCCCTGCCTACTCTCACCTGCCATCAGCTCTGGCCTTCTGTTCTGTGGATCCCTAACCCACCGTGCTCACAGTGACCTCCCCAGGCCGGAGCTGGGCCTGAGATACCTGCATCTCAGTTTCTCAATCTTGCCTCAGGCTTCCTTGCTCCTGCTGCTTCTCAGGGGCTCAGTTCAGGAAAACACGCCCACACAAACACACACAGGCACATTAAAGGGGACGAGAAGGCCAAGTATGGAAAAGAATAGCAAACAAAATACGTTTTGCAAATGTTTCATCTTCTAAACAAATCCACTGTTAGGCTGCAAATACACTTGATAATCTATCCATCATCAATAAAGCCCATGCTCACTAACCAGCCAAGATTGGAAATGACTGTAAATGTTTTGTAGATCACAGCATTTGGTGCCTAGAAATTTTAATTAATACAGACCACTGAGTGAGAGAGAGAATGACTCATGAGCTCAGAGCACATATATATATATATATATATATATATATATATATATATATATACATGTAAATTATTAGAATTCTAAAAAGAAGCAAATACACAAACTATCAGTAGTATAAAATGGTATACAAATTAGTATCTGATAAATACAGCTAAATATTAACCTAACTTCAAAGTCATGTGGCCTATAAAAATGAGGATTATAGGAGACAAATGAACAAATAGCATGCTTCTTTCACAAAGAAACCACCCTTAGTTACTCCTGTCATGAGTGGTGAGGACCAGCAGTCATTGATAACAGGCCTCAATTCCACACATGCACAGGTGCTCAAGAAGCCTGATGTTTTCAGAAGGAAAGATCTACATAAATCACATTATCACAACTCAAGCTAAGACATGATTCTTCATGAAAAAACCAAGTGTTTTCAATCAGGAGATTAGCTTCGACTCCATCTTCAAAAAAAAATTCTATGTTTAAGTACATGTGTATGTCAATAGATGATCATTATGCTCATTTGGCTAGAGCCTAGTTATTTCAAGAGAGCTACATGGGTACATCCATAATTCCACATACTTTGGAATGCTAATTTAAAGTGGCCTGGTGGGGGGGAAGAAAACAAGTTATTAAGCAACATTTTCCATTACACAGAAAAAGGCCAGGATTTAGAGATCTTAAGGCAAATTCTACTTAATGTGCCAAATAACTAAGGTTAACTTCCCATCCAGTGCTTTCTCATTACCTCATTACCTAACACACCTGTGTCTTTCAACGTGGGCTTCTTCCTTGCACACCTATTCCCATGGAAGATCTTTGCTCAGACCATCTTCTCACATTAAGATAACAGCCTAATAATATGTGTACACTTCCATAAGTGGGTTAATGCCAGCCCCAGTTCTGAACCACAGACTTATCTAAATCTGGGATAAAACAAGATAAAGCTTTATCTACATGCCAGACCATCTCAGGACCAAAGACAGTCTGGTAATTACTGCACTACAGAAATGTGGTAGAACATTGGTCCCTAAAAATCACCTAATACACTAAGCCTGAAATCAGATATATTTTTCAGAGATATTATTTTTAATCTAGGAATATATGGAAAGGACCGAAGAAGGATGATTACGTAATAACCTTCCAGAGGACAGCACAATCTCAAACCCCTGAGAGAACAACCTGTGCACAGGGCACAGAGCTGCTGACACTTCAGCATGCTCCACCGTGGCGGTCTCGGAGCGGCCCAGCACATGAAGGTGACAGAGCTTTCATTCCGTCTTAGTTTCTCTTATCAAAGGCCACTTCAGAGGCTGAAGAGAGAAAAGATCTTTAAGTGCTAACAAAGGCCACTTTGCTAAGATACTGAGAAGATGAATCAGAATTCTCCAACACTTCCCAAGTCTTCCTTTGCTTAATTAAGGCTTTGCTTCATTTTCCTCTGTCATTTAGTTTTTCACATAAGCACAGACCAAGAGAGTGAAGATGAACAGAGCAAGATATGGGTCTCCTGGTCACAGAACAGAAGGCACATTCAAGCCCCTGCCATACGTCATCGTTGACCAAGTGGCACACTGCGCAAGACACTGCCCTGGAAAGGAGCGACTGTGCATTGTTGCAGGAAGACACTGGACTTTATTAATTAACTAACCTGGATGATTCCGTTTTTTCTTAGCCGTCCCTCATCCAAGAAAGAAGGTAGTTACTAAGCTCACTAGCTTTCCTCACCTTCCAGGACTGCTGTCTGAGCTCTGAAATTTTCTTATCTTAAAATACTGTTTAACAACTCAACTGGGGGAGGCTGTGGGTGATAAGGAGCAGCCTTGGGCTCCTAGTTAACTAGAAAGGGACAGAAATGTGTGTTTCCCGTGGACTGTTACTTTAACCTCCCACCTCTGTTTTCCAAGATCAGACATCTTCTGGTTTATTGCGAGTGCTGACTCGATGCCTGAAAGGACAGAGAATGAATACAGCAGGCCCATGAAGCTTTACGGGTGCCTAAGGCAGAGAACTGCCAAGCAGTAGGATGGACAGGGTCCAGGTGGGGCTGCCATTCAGAGCAACTGGTGGTATGGAGGGGAGATTTATATCGCAATTGAGTTGAATCGTTTATAAGCTGAGGGACCAAAGAAAGAGCACTCGCATTCAGGAAAAGTGAAGAAAAGGTAGGAGATAAAACAAGTCTCCTAAGTCATAATCTGCTCTTACAGACTGCTATAAAAATTAAACACACACACTTCTCCAAATCATTAATCATTAGAGTCAAAAAATATTACTAGTAGCAAATTATAGAGTGCTCTGAAGTTAGAGTCTGTTCAAGGATGTTTCCTAAGTCAGCAGCTCTGAGGCTGTACGCCATAGTTCCTATCTTTTGGTTTAAAAATTTATTGAACATCTACAATATCCTACAACTTACCATGCCCTGGAGAAGCAGGATGACAAGTGGTCCCTGATCATGAGGCAGGAAGAAGATACTGCACATGGGATTTTAATAAAAGGTGGTTGGGGTTAACAGGGAAAGGACATGCAAGGTGCTACTGGAGCAGAAAGAGTTAAGATGAATGAGTTCTGGAACTATTACCAAATGAGAAAATGATGCCCCGAATGAATGCGTCAGGAAAGGCATTCTACCAGGGAAGGGACACCCCAGATGGAAGAGCAAGTACCCAAGGCAGAGAATCATAAGCATGAGAAGGGTAACTGCCCAGGGTGGAGGTGCCTAGGCACTCAGAGTAGTTCTGCATTTCTGGAGATGAATGAGAGATGGGAGTGAGAGAATCCAGGACATAAAGAACCCCCATGAACCCTCCTGGTGGGTAGGTAGCCAGAGGCCACTGGAATGTTCTACCTAGAGGAATGACCCTGACAGACCTGGGTTTCAGAGTCACTGTCCTGGCAATTTAAGATGTAAGATGGAATCTCAGAGGGTGGAAGAAAACAGGCCAGGGGTGACTTCTCACAGTGTGACTTCCCCAGAGCCACTGGCAGGAAGGCAGCGTTGTGTGCATGTCCAGGGGAGAACCAGGGCATGCCGAGGAATCACCATGTCTAGGGAACAGTTGGAAACTCAAGTGCCCCACTCAAGGTCTCTGCCTGGCCAGCAGCTGGGATCACATGCTACCTTGCTGTATCACAGCTGTTTGTATCACCAGCTGTCCCAGATAGAGTGCAAGCTGAAGGTGGGCAGGTGATGGTCTCCTCCATCAAAGTTTTGGTTTTTGACTCCAGGTCTGGCAGAGAGATCTGGCTACTAGTGAACAGTAGACCAGAACCTGCCAAGTCTGTTAATTATAATTATACTAAGATTTCCTTGCAAAGTGAACAGCTCTGGACACCACAGACTTTCCTTCCTGTCACTTTCTCCAATTTAACATGTAAAAAAGCATTGTTGTCAACCTCTTCTGTGTACCCCATATCTCTCATCAGCCTTACCAACCTCTTAGGAGAACCCAGGGCTACAGCCACACTAGTCACAGGAGTTTCTGTCACATCACAGTTCACGTCCCATCCTCTGCAAAGACTCTGCATCCACCTTACTGCAAAGTGCTATAACCTCTGAAGCTCCAAGAAATGACTAAGGACTATTTACTGCTAGGAGCCTAGGTGTCATTCCTTATCTCACCTTCAGCTCCACATCTCTGACTTCCTGCCTTCCTCACGTTTTCACAACCATCAAAAAAAGTCAAAGTTGTCTCCAGTACCCATGCTCTACAATGTCCTTTTCCACTGTAAGCAGAACCTTCTTTTCCAGCAATCATGTGAAGTGTCACTTCCTCCACCTCTAACCATCTCCGTCCAGAACTGCCTCTTCCCTTGACATGACTCCTATAATCGCTATTATTCATTGTGTAACCACAGCCATTTCATGGTCATCCAAATCAGTTTCTCCAGTCCTTAAAAGTCCAGACCAAAGCTTATACGCCTGGTATCTCTCCCAGGACTGTGACATATCGAAGTTTAGGCTCTGTAGTCTGGGTTTATAACAATTGTGTTGACATTCATGTGAATTTTTCCAACCAGTACTTTTATTCATAGCATAACCAATGGGTCCTCAAGAACCTCAAGAAGTAAACAGTGACTGGTGGCATTTTCCAGTTTTATTTAGAAGGAAAAGTCAAGACTAAAGAGGTAGAAACTGGCCCAAAGTTTAAGAAATAATTGAGCAACAATAAGCCCAAGAATGTCTCCATCTTACTAAAGGATATTTTAGTGATGAAACACTAGTCCCTTGACAAAGTTGTCCTCTCCTCAAACTCAACGCTTGTCTACACGAAACAAAAAGTGCTACCATTTGCATCAGCACTGAAGGAGGTGCTGTGCTTCATATAACCCACAAGGTCTGAAACACACATTATCCTAGTTGGCTGTAGAAATGGACAGCATGAGACTGGGACCAATACTTTCTCCTTCACCAACACTAAAGAGTATTTCCACATTCCTGAACTAGGACACTCCACAAGCTGTGGAGAAAGCTTGCAGGGGACCCAATTTGACAGAATTTATGTAGGTGACCCACCTACATCAAACCAAGAGGCTGATACAGAATACTAAATGGATCATATCAGTTACCCCAACAGCAAGGATTACAATCAAAGGTATTATACACAAAGAAAGAAATAAAACCAGGCCTGGAGCAAAGAATTCATATGATAGTGATGGACTTCTTCAGTCAAATATAACAACTGGGGCTGAAAATAACCCTGCATGAAACATCTTAGTGTATTCCTACCAGCTGAAACACTGAGCACAAACCATTACATTAATAAAATGCATGTGAATTTTACAAATATACAAATTTTACAAATATTTCATACACATTATAAAGACAAGTTAGAAATTTATAAAAAATAAAGACAGAAACAGCCATTCTAAAACATTCTTCCTGCCTGCAATGGACTCTCAGGCCCAACCCTGAGGATTCACTGCCTGACACTGGAGCTACTGCTTTAAAATACTTAATAAAAGTGCAAAGTCAGAGGTAATCACAGTAATTATCTGGAAAGCTGCTGAATTACTTTCTTCCCTTTGCTAAAGCAGATGTGCCCATAAGATGGGCCACCACAAACCCATTAGGGTTGGAATAGTAAAATTTCAGAGAGTAGGAAATGCATAAAGAATCCTGGAGGCTTTCCCCTGGAGAGTGACAAGAAGCTACCAGGTGTAAATGACCTGGAGCCAAATTGGGGGTTTTTCTGGTTTTGTTTTTTAATCTGAACCATGTTCCCTGTAATGGTGATTTACAGGCTCAGGGCTTGAAGCTCTGTGCAGTTTCTGGCCACAGGAAGGAAGTGGGTGGTCATTAAAACCCTGTCACATAAACAGCCACTTACCAGCTCACCTGGGAAGTGTGAGGCTGGCTAAGTAGGAGAGAAGACCAACTTTATTTATCTCACTTCTTGAAAACTCCTGAGGAAAGGAGTAAGTGCCCTGAACACTCAGCCTTTAATTATCCACACAAGCAGATCACAGAAGACTCGTAGAGACGTCCAGATGACTAATCAAAAAACCTTTATAATCAGCTTTGTGGTGAACTCAAACACCCTCGGGCATCTTATTTTCTTAAATTACAACACAGAAGGCTCCAGCCAGGAAAATGGTAGAGCAGAGGCATCACATCCCCAGGTCCAGGTGAAGGGAGTCAGGTTAAGTGCTGACTAGTGGATGTTATTTAGCCTCCATGTTGTTCCATCCCCTCAGCTGTGAAATGAATGACAAGGAAGTCAGACTAAATGCTGGATGGAGAGGACTAAAGGACACAAGGCATTTGAAAGACTCCACCTAGCACTTGGTAAAAACTTAACAAATGTTAATGTGTATGACAGTGCTGTTAAGAGTTTCAGGATCCCATGGAAATAGTCAAGGAAAAGAGATGGAAGATGGAATTACAGTCCAGTATATTGCCAAGTCATATAAAAAAAAAGTCTCTTCAGCCTGCAATTGTGAAAAACATGATTTTAAACCAGATCTCTAATCTAAGAAAGCAAGAAGAGAAAGCTGTTTTCCTTCCTGCCTGAAAGAGTCCCTCTCCCTATGTGTCCAAGTGACCAGTCACCCATCACGGAGAGAGACAGCCTGTGTGATGGAGGTGACCAGGGCTACCTGGACCCACAGAGAAGCTGGCGCTCATACGTTACCTGTGCCCAGTGGTTTTTAAACACAATCATGCATGTTTCCGGGTCAACTCCCTGCAGGCTCACAGCCTGCTGGAGTTTGCTCTCTGCCGCAACCGAGGACATCATAAACCTTCATAGATCAAGGCTTCTAAGTCATATTTCGCATTCACAAATATTTGGCAAGCCGTCATAGACTTTCAAGTTTCACATTAGAGATGGTACTTCCTTGCATTTCACCAAATCCTGTAATGACAATAACAAAGAATGGGCCTCATTATGTTCATATATTAAACAGGACACTATTACATTTAAGTCAAAGTACAGACAAAATCCAACACAGCAGAACATGGGTACAAAGTAGATTCTTCTACTCAATCCAAAGGCTTCCCTGTTTTCTCTCACTGTGATACTAAATATTTAAAATAATAATGCCACCAAAGCTACAATCATAAACAATTAAGGGGCTTTCTTCTCTCTTCTACTGCCAACCACAACTCCCTAGATTAAATTATAAATCATTCAAATGTATTTTCTATAGCCAAGCAAGAAACTATGATGCCAACATCTGTGAAGTTTAAAAACACCCAGAAACCAGAAAAATACTAGTTGATAGTGACAGAAATAAATGTCTTAATGCAACCTGGGGTAGTTATGAAACAAATACACAGACTCCTGGGTCTAATATTATTGAATTTTTTTTAATCATTGACTGTCATAATGGAATTGAAGGCATTCTCAGTCATTTTGTGGCTACAAAATTAAGTTAAGCTTTCCAACTCTTCTGAAAAATAATACAATTCCAAGTAACCTTGACAAATCAGAGAGAGAAATGATCCATCAAAAAAAAGATAGTGCTTACTAGGTGTGAGCACAGGTCAGCACACTTACAAATGAACAGTGAGTTATATGTATAACAGATGAAGAAAGCCTGGTCACAATGAGGGCAGCTTGGAGAAAAGAGATACCGAGGTCACAGGGCATGGTGAATACAACCCAGTGGTGTGCTCACTCGGCAAAAGTGCAAGGATACGTTATGTTGTCAGCTTGGTCAGCCCAAGAAAAGGACTAGGTACAGTTCCAAGTAGTATTTTTTGGTGTGCAGGTTGGAGGGAGTTCAGAGAAAAGTTGTACATTATAATTATCAGGGTACTGGGAAATAAAATCCATGATAAAGGTCAATAAAAAAGAACAGCAGTTTTCATCCGTGACGTGAAAGGCGTCAGAGACGGGATGCTGGTCAGCTGGTCCTCCACCAGCAAGCAAGTGGGAACCAAGGGCTGAAGGCAATGACTTCCAAGTCAGTTCTTTGTGGAGAGGGGATTTAAACACTGCAAGATGGCTGAGGAACTCAGAAGGACTCCTTTGAAGCTAACCATGAAACATGGAAGGTGCTTTAAAAAAAACAACTTTAGGACAGAAGAATTATGTAAGACTTAGGCATTCTGAGGAAAGAGATATTTTTTAAGGTAAATAAAGGAGGCTGTGCATGTGGTGGACGAGGATCGAGAATATGTAGAAAGAGGAAGTTCTCTTGGGGCTGCACAAACCCATGCCTGTGGGAAACAGCTTGGAAGTACTTTCTGTATTTTATTATTTACACTGGTGAACTACCGGACACATAAGCCCTAATAAACAGATCTGCTGCTTTCCTGGAGACATGTCCACTGCCCACTACGGCCCTTTGTCACTGAGAGGTGTGGCATGGACACCCCAACAGGGAGGAGATACCCTCCTGATCCCCCCACAGTCACCACCACACCTACTGCCGGCCTTTTCACCTCACTTCAGGACCAGGCAGTCCTTGCGGACAAAATTTCAGCGAGCAGCCCTGTTTTAGGTGATTAGAGATAAGTCCCCATTGTCCTAAACACCTTATATTTCCTTATTTCTGTGGAAATGATGTGACCTGTGATTCAGATAATATCACACTGATAAAGAGGAGGAAAGTTGGTATTTTTGGTTTATCCGAGAGGGTGAAAAAGTCACAGACTCTTTGAGATTACTTCCAGGATTGTAAGATTCTTCTTCGGAGGCACAGGAGAATAGACATTATGCCCACATCTTCCACCTGAAAACTAGAAACATACTCTCCAAGACCTGCCCAGTGAGTTCTCACGGGGACTGTCGGTCGATCGATTCAGACGGTGAGAGCGGTGAGAGCGTGGTGCAGACAGGGCAGAGCTCTCAGCTGAGGTCCAAAATTTACAAGTTAGTTTTTAAGGAAACAGAAAGCGAGTCCCTTGATTCCCAGTTCAGCGTTCTTTCTTCAAGACTATGCTCTCCTTTCTCCTGGCTATAATCCCTGGCCCCGTTCCCTCGACTGCCTCCTCCCTGAGAAAGCTACATCTCACTTGATACTTCTTCATTTATACAGTCACACTTCTGTGGCACCCGCTTAAAGAATCTAAACGTGTCATCAACACAGAAACGACCACATCAAGAAAATGCGGTCAAGAAAGGAGTGTCAGACGCACCAAGCCAGCAAGGTCTGAGAAGGGAAAGACGATGCCAGAAAATCCTGTACACACCCGGAGACCAAAGAGCTGGGATGCCACTCTCTCTTAATCCCACGAGGACGCCAGCCTGGGCATGTCCTGGGCCAGTGACACTTTCCATTTCAGATTTGCTCCAGATTTGTGAAACAAGCAACAAGTTTTCCACATGCTTCTGCAATTTCTTGTTAACAGTCTTTCCTTTTTCCCCACTCCAAGCTTCTGAAAGATCTAACACTCAGGTCCCAGCTGGAAGTCAAGCAAAGAGCAGAGAAGGACAAAGCTAAGCAAAAGGCAGTGAGCAGGTGCGAGAGGCTGCAGTCCCTGGGGTGCAATAGATAGCAGTCCTTACTACTTAATTTCAGTCTCTTCTGAAGACTACAATACTTAGCAAAGCTATGAATGTGCCAAAAATCACATTTTTTCCATGAAGTGTCAATAACTGTATTTTGATGCGTCCCTCTTTCACTATTCAACTCAACATACATTGTAAACATTTTAGCTACATTTTATCTAATCCTATCCTTTTAACTCATCTATTTAAAAATAATCACCTCTAAGAATGGATTATTTAAAAATTTCTTATGGGATTAAGAATGGATGGCCACCTTAAAGGAAGATGGCACCAAAAAGAAAAATTTTTTTAAGGAAAAAGGGATCACATTGGCAGACCTAATGGAAGGAACCAATGAACATGGAAATTTGAAGATTTAAAAAAAAAAAAAAGGAATTTTGATGGAGGTGAGCCCAAGAACACAGGTAGAGAGGTCTGGGGAGAAGGGAGGCAAAGCTGAGTCTCCTCACAGTGAGGTTCCAATCAGAAGTCCTATCTTCAACTTGATGAGAAGCAGGTTCCCTTCCCACCTTGTCTCCTGCTATTTCTCTGCCTGGATTGTCATTATGGATAGAGGGCTTAGGTGGATTTAAAATGGGGGACACAAGATAAGGGATAAGAATTTTAACTTAGTTCTCCATCCTGGATATTAGGAAACAGAAAGCCCTGGATGGGATATGAAAACAACCCAAATGCCCCCAAACTGATGAATGGTTAAAAAAGATGTAGCTTATTTACACAATGGAATATAATTCAGCAATCAAAACTGATCAATATGAAGCATTTGTGATATACTGGATGAACCTAAAGGGACTCATTAGCAGAAATAAGTCAGAAAGAGAAAGACAGAAACTATATGATCTCACCTATAGATGGGATATAGGCATAACAAACAAAAGGCCAAGAAAAAGTCAAAATAAGCTAACAATGGAATTGGGTCAAGCAGCTAGGGGTAGGGGGAGGAAGAAATCAGGCAAGGGAGGAGCACAAGATCAGGATGAAGGTTCACAGGTGATAAGGTAAGGGAGAACCCTGGGGAATGCAATGATGTAATATATTTATACACACATCTATACATAAATATGTAAACAACAAAATGATTAATAAAAAATCTATTTAAAAAGGAAGGCAGGGAGAGAGGGAGGGAAGG
>PVHY01009160.1:0-57745 GCA_004024945.1 Uropsilus gracilis | reverse complement strand
TGGCCGCATAGAAAGCTAACAGCACTGTGGGAACATTCCATTGCACCCGGGCAATGCAATGCCCTTCATTAGCCCGGAAGCCCCGTTCTCTGCTGAACCCCGGGCACCATGGTCTATGATCAATACAAGTCTGCAAAATGGATGAGTATGCGAGCAAGTGAGGAACCAAGACACCTTCCTCTTCCATGCAGAGTCAGCATGTGTGTCTATTCGGCCGCTTCAAACAACTGCTCCCTCAGGCGATATCTTTTTCTTCATCTCTTTCATTTGGATCCCTTGCACTACAGACAAGAGCCACCTCCACGGACTGCAGCTTCCCGTGTTCCTGAGGGGCAGACCACCACGTTTGCACCTGGTGAGGGTCTCTGGTTTCCTGGGGTCCTTGCCAGGTGCAGTCAAGCCTCCAGACAGTTGGCGGACACTCACACAAGCCACCGAATACAACAGAGTCAGAGACAGAAAGCATCTGAAGCAGCTTCTCAGTCAGACCCTCGGCCCAGCTCCAGGGGATGGCCTGGGGGCTTCTCAAGGCCACACCTGCCGTCTGAGGGGCAACCACTGTGGTGGTGACCGCATGCAAGGAAACAGGCCCCTCCTGTTCTGCACATGCTGCCCCTGCCCTGAGCCTGCCACCCCTTGGAACGGCCTTCCCTTCCCTTCCACTCCAGGCAGGGGCCATGGAGGGGGGCTGCAGGCTGGTGCCCATCCATGACCACCTTTCTGGTCCATGGGCTGCGCTTCCTGGGAAACTGGACCAGACGTCTCCTTTCCACGAGGCACCCCAAAGGCGCTAAGAGAAGAAATTCCAAGCAGAGAGGGGTGGGTATGGAGAAGCGGCTAATCCAGCTGGCAGAGAAGATGCAGCCAAGGTTGCGTTTGAGGTCCATTCTTACCTTTGGGCGCCTGACACATCCCCACAACCACTCAACACATTCTCCTTGTTGTCTCAGTGTCAGGAGGATTTCCATCACTGACAACTGACAGGTGCACACTGGGAGAGGTTCTCCTCCTCTTGCCCTCACCACCTGATGTGAACACTCCAGGCTGCTGCCTTGGGAGCTCATCTGAGGCCACAGACTTGCCCTCATGCTGGTAAAGTCAACTCTGTTCCAGGTAGCACCCCTAGATCAGGGAAGGGGGGCCCAACAAACAATATAGAGTGGGTTCGTGCACAGCCGCCTTGCAAGGGCCTCCGGGAGGCCATGCCCCCTTGCCCAACATTCCAGAAATCATGGTCAAGGTCTTTGGACTCTTCACCGAGACTGAGAAACGAGGAGTGAAGGAAGGTCTGTTTACTGCGCACAGTGAAACCCCAGCTCTGCCTTTGCCCTGTGTCTCCAAAGCTCAGGCCACTCCACTGGACAACAGCACCCCCTTCCCTGACCTCCAGCCTCTTCCTGCCCTGTGCCCCGGCCCCAGGGGGCCGCTGTCGCCCACTCTCCCGACACACGGAAGGACACACCAGCTGTGTGACAGGTACTCCCGGACCAGGATGCACTGCAGAAGCCAAGCAAACATCCCACTTAGGTGGGGCTTAAAGTTTCCAGGCAGAAAAGAAACCCTGCAATCTTCCTGATCTATGGCATTCTCTTCCCAGGGCGCTTCTACAACAGATCAACAAAGAGCTCCCCCCACACACACCGCTGCTGCTGGGAGTCTGAGAACCAGGCTTGTGCTTCCAGGGGACACACACAGATCCTCCAGATGAAAAGGATGCTGCAGCTGCTTTTAGGGATGGGGGCACCTGAGTCTGTGGGGGAGACTCCCTCCTCCTCCTTAGTCTTAGTATTCTGCACCTCGTTTTCTTAGTATTTGGTGCCAAGGAGAAATATCTGTTTTCAATTTTTCATCTCTCAGGCACATTCAGTTGTGCCCCCCTCCCCCAAAAGCCCAGGCTAGTGTGTCAGAGTTCCATTGTCCCTGGGCCTCAGTGAAACACCGTGGGGGACAACAGATATGATGACAAAGGAAGAAGAGTGAGTACACCTGGGAGGTCTGAGTTGGGGGGTGGGGGGCTGAGATGTGCAGAGTCTCACCTGGAAGTCAGACTCACTTCTTGTAGGGTTGGGGCCACTTCCGGCACTCAAGCATGGGCCCCCAAGTCAGACGCCATGGCAGGAGTCACTGTGCACTGTGTCTAGCCAGTGAAGGAGAAGTCACAGGAAGTAAAGGGTGAAGGGACGGGACAAGGAAATGAGGATGGAAACTCATATGCCTTTAAGTGAGCCCTGAATCATTTCTCCTGTTAGCCTCCCCACCCCCACCCCAGCAAAGTAACGGCTCTTTGCTACAACACAGAGCCGTCTCTGGGCCCAGGAGCTGGTTTGAATGAGTCTATTGTCTGCAAGCATCCTTCAGTATCATCATAAAGGATTAAGTGTAGAGTTGAGCTTCTTGGCAAGCTCCAGACTTCATGAATTCGTTTGGAACAACTAACGATTGGGGTAGAAAAATGCATTCACAAGAATTCAAGAGGGAACCATGCTTAGGAAATGAATAGTGTAGGAAAATGATAGAAAAGGAGTGGAGAGAGATAGGATGTCTCCCTAGACACAAAATACCTAAAGAGACCTGAACCAGGCACCCCAACCTAAAATAACTCCCCATTTGTGGGTTCTGTGGCCTTTCAACAAAAGTGAGCCTTTCTGGCTAGGAGTTTGTCACCTCAGTCTAGCATGAAAGACTGACCCGAAAATGACTACAGAGAACCTATTTAGCCCTTCCTGGCAAGACCTAGGTTGGAGAAGAGGAGGGTTAGAGCTGTTTATCTTGACAGGGGATTTCCTTACCAGAACATGGAAAACATTCTTTTTGTCAAATATGGTTAAGAGTCAGTCAGCAACACAAAGAGTAGTTTCAGTAGCTTAAAATCAACATGGGGTGACAGGGAGGGGTGTGACTGCACCCCCCTGACAGGAGCTGAGTGAACTCATGGCCACGTCTTGGACGGGGGTGGCGTTATTGATGAGTGCATAGGAAAAATATTATTACCTAATGCACTTTCCACCAAGGAAAATGTTGTCACCTTCTCAGCGGGGAATGTAAACATGCCTGACCAGAAGCCGGGCAAGCAGCAATATGAACACATCCTCAAAAGTGCCTTGAAGTGCATGGTTACCTCTCAAATGAGAAGAACTGGGGCTACCCTTGGCTATGGCCCACTCAGCTATGCCCACTCTGATGAGGGGACCAGCATTTTGTAACACTGCTATTGGCTTCCTCCCAAAGCACTGTAGGCATCACCCCTGGGACAGGGTCCTTGGGATAGCTCACTGAGCATGAAAACAATATTCAATTCGGAAAAAATGTTGGGCTGGGGACTTGACTGTGCAGGCCTTAGTCCTGACTTTGCCACCCACCATCTGAGCTTCCCAAAACCACCCTCAAGTCCCAAAACAGCATCCCTGGGCCTAAGGATCTTCTTAACTTCAACATGTAAAGTTCCCTAGAGAGCATCTCTATTCGAGAGAAATCTCTGGATGAGTCCACTAGTTCAAGTCAAATGACCATGCAAAGGTTTTGTTTGGTACAGCAAAAGAGACAACAGACAAAATAAAAAAGAAGCCCAACAGAATGGAGAAACAGAATGGGGAAAAAATGTTGCCCTCCACAAAAGTGACAAGGGTTTAATAACAAAGATCCACAAGGAACTCACAATTTAGCAAAAACAAAACAAGAAGCCCAGTCAAAAAATGAGGAGAGCTAAAAAGACACTTCTCCAAAGAAGAAATACAAATGGCCAACAGGCACATGAAAAAATGCTCAACGTCATTAGTGATCTGGGAAATGCAACTCAAAAGGTGGTGTAAGACACCACCTTACACCAATAAAAACATCCCACATCAAAAAAAAATGGTAACAACAAGTGCTGGAGGGGATGTGGAGAGAAAGGAACACTCTTACACTGCTGGTGGGAATGTAAAATGGAAAGCCATTTACATTTTACATTTTACACTATGGACAGCCATGTGGAGGACCCTCAAACTAATGAAAATGGAACTACTATCTGACCCAGAAATTGCTCTTCTGGGAATCTACCTACAGGAGACCTCAATGTAGGTACAAAGGGACACCTGTACTTAGATGTTTATTGCAGTACTATTTATAATTGCAAGGGCGTGGAAACAACCCAAATGTCCCAAGACAGATGAATGGATGAAAAAGATGTGGTATATATACACAATGGAATATTATGCATCAATTAAAAATGACAAATTTAACGACTTTACGATAACATGGATGGACCTAGAAGACATCATATTAGCAGAAACAAGTCAGAAAGAAAAAGACAGAAACCAAGTGGTTTCACTAATATATGGGATATAGGAAAAACAAGCAAAAGGCCAAGAGGAAAAGTCCAAACAAGCTAAAGTACACAACTGGTACAGGGGGAGGGAGGGAATGGGAGGGCATGATCAGGGAGGGAAGGTGGTGGGTGACCCCCCAGAAATACAAAGATGTGAGACATATATAAACAAATAAATAAATAAACTTTTAAAAAAGGTTTTGTTTGGATTTTTCAGGTTTCAGGATTTGTTTAAGCAACATTTCTAGAAGGTTCATTTCATTGGCTGTTTCTTCCACTCCCATCTCTACTGGCAGTTTCCAACATCTTTTCTCTACCTATGCCAAAGGCATTTTAAAGCCAAAATACAATAAAAAGGGTTTTTGCTTTCAAGTTCTTCAAACTTCCAGTACCTAAAATACTCTTCCACCCAGTGTAGAAAGGGTCACTCCTAGTTCCTGGTTAAGGATGCTGTGAACTCCTTGTGGCTCTCATATACTCTCTCTGCAAATCAGAATCTCAGGAGGCACGCCGTGTGCTTATCTCTCTGAGGGCGATTCTGAGCTCTGTGATTTGGAATCCACATAACACAAACCAGAGGCAGTAACTGTAACAGCAGGAGGAGTGATAGGAAAAGAAGGCCCTTGCAGCGGTAGTTATCAAATATGGCTCCAAAACGTCATCGCTGCTTCCGTCAAGGGTGGAGTGTACTCGCCAACCCTTGCGTTGAGCCACACAGTTGACTTCGGTAAACGGAAAGCAACAAATGTAATATTCAGTCCCTTTCCAGCCTTGTACCTCCCACTCACTGTAAGAGTCGAGCCATCCAGCTCAACCAGGTGAGCTTTCTTGTCATGCCAGCAGTGGTATATGGAAGGGGAGCTGATCAGCGGAGATGCTCAAGGTCACTGGGGCAACTCAGTGCTCTGAGCCGCAGCTCAACTGATTTTTTCCTTATTCCAAGTCTGAGGTGATTCCTCACATCCTGAGAGACAGGAAAGGAGGTTGGGTCCAGTTCTGAGAAAGCATCGAGTTGCTTCAGAGGAAATCATTAGGTGGGTAGATGCTGAGTGATCACTCTGGTTGGGTGGCTCAGGCTAGTCCTCAGAGTGGGGCCAGCTCGGGTGGTTGCTCTGTGGGGCTGGGTGTTGTAGGTTGTTCCTTTATGAAGAAGGTGAAGGAGGAGAGGGGGAAAGGGAAGTAAGGGGGAAAAGAGAAAGAGGAGGATGGGGAGAATGGAGGTGGGAAGAGAGAAGGGAGGGAAGATGAGGGGAGAGGGAGGAGGAAGAAAGGAAAGGAAGACTAGAGAGAAGGAGAGAGGAAGGAGGCAAGACGTGAGGGAACAAGTTCGTAGCATCCAATTGGAGGCTCTCCAAGTGCCCATCAGCAGTGGCATGGAAGCTTCAACAAGCAGACACTTTCGAGGCTCGTGCTTTCCTGCAGGTAGGTCATGACCAACGGCTCTGCCCAGATCTGCTCCCTGACCCCAAAGCTGACAAGAAGAGCTCTCGGTGACTCCCTGTGGCCTCGAGGAGCGAGTAAAAGCCCAGCTCGAGAAAACCAATTCTGGGTTGGACCACCAAGATGATCCATGGAGGGAAAAAAGGAAAGTGTTTCGGCGACGCCTACTGGAAGTCTGTGATGCTGTCGATCAAGAATAGTACTGAGACATGGCTGTGGCCCCACGGCAGCCGCTAACATGAGAGAGGAGAGAGCTGGACCCACCTCCTGGGGAAGTCTGTCCCCACCAGGGAACGTCTCCACCGCCAGCGGCTGGGAGTCGGGCTCCCGAACCCAGACATCAGAACCACATGACAAAGAACCAGCAACAGATGATGGACACCAGCAAGGAGCCTGGAGAAGCCACCACAGCTGCCCTACAACACGTTCCTGACGTGCTCAGCCTAACCTCCCCCTCCCCGGCCTCAGCCACCCCTGGAGACCCGAGCAGCCTGGTCTGTGCTGCCCAGGAGGGCAAGTCCACACCCAGGAAAAAGGACAGAGCTCCAGAGAAAGAGACCAGCAGGCCGAGCATGGACCAACAGCCTGCAGCGAGTGACCAAAGGGGGAAAGGGGAAAGGGGGAGTAGGGGGGGAATAAGACGGACAATACAAGAAGGAAGCCCAAACCTAAGGGGGCAACAACCGCACAAACATGACCCATATTGTATGAAAATTACAAAATAAAATCTTTTAAAATGTGTATAGTACTATTTGTAGTATCTTGAGTAAATTTTTGTTCCAGGTCCTCTCGATAAGCACATTTCCAAAACTGGGCTGATTTCACCAAAAATTGTATGAAGCCCCCCCCCTCCCGGTTTAGTAAAAAACAGTGGAAGAGCAGAGGAAAATGTATAGTCTGCTCCTGAGGGCTTAACACCTTTTGAGGGACAAACAGCTCCAGTCAGCAGCCCCACAGAAGCAGCGCTGGGCTCTGCAGGTGCGAGCTGGGAGATGTAGTCCTGAGGTGATTGCTGGGAACTCAGCTCAACAGCCATCTGCACTCCGTGGCAGTGTATGTCCAGACTCTCACCTCTGGAGTCTCCGGACTTCAAGGCAGAGACCCAGCAAGCAACACAACACAGTCGTGATAGTGAGGTGGCCAACACTTTAAGCCATGTTCCTGTTGACTTTAAGGGAACCTTCTAGAATAAGAGCTACAAGGAAGCCTGAATCCCACTTATTGACTTATTGGCTTACTTCATTCATTCATTCATTCATTCATTCATCTTACTGAATACAGACTTTGCACCAGACGCTAGTAGATGCTGTTCAGGCAGCATGGAATAAGGGTTTTTAAGTCCCTATCTTGGAAAGATGACATTCTGGTAGGAGAGACAAAACAACAAATCAAACAATGGGATAAATACCTGGTATGATGGTAGGCTCTGGGGCGCTCTGAGAAAAAGCATGGCCTGAGGAGAGAGATTGTGACAGGAACCACTGGTTCATAGAGAACGTTGACCTTGTACATCGGGGTAAGGAACTCAGAATTTTCTCTGAATTTGTTGGAAATGATCAGGTTTTAAATCATGAAATAATATCATCTGATTGCAGTTGTGAGGGATCTCTGTAGCTGCTGTGTGGAGAATAGATTTTGGAGGTAGGGGAAGTCAGGAGTTACAGCAGTCAGGAGATTGTGCCATAGAGGTAAAGATCTGAATCACCTGCCCCTTTCAGCGTTGGAGAGACAGAGACAATAGGATCACTTACAGTTTGAAAGTAGGTTTTGAGAGAAAGAAGGGAAAATAAAGATGATCCCTACCTGTTGGCTTCAGTCAGAGTACTTGGTGGTGCCATTTATTAGAGCATTCTTGCCTCTTGATTCACGAGAGAAAAAGACCTTTTGCTTTTGGAATTTCCTTTGTTTCTGCTGTTCAGAGAAGACAGACCTAGCTTGGACATACTCCTAGCCAGAGAGAAATTGGTAGCCTCATTATGTTATTTCAGCTCTTATAGACTGTAACTTTGGGAGCACACAATTCATAAATAAATTCAGATTAGCCCATTTATCTCTTCTTTTTCCATGTGATTGAAATCCTGGGCATTGGTTTCTTCTAGGATGATGAATTTGGCTAGAACTTTGTCACATTTATTCAAGACGAATATGGTGTTATCTAGTATAAGAAACAGATGAGAAATCATTCCTGCAAGACCCCAGCTCAGACATGCCTCAAAGGAAACACACGAGACATAAGGAAATCATTGGAACACAAACATTAGGCTGCCTTGTGCCAAACGAGAAAATGTCTTAGTTCACCCAAAATGGAATATTTATAAGCACAGGCCAGGAGTCAGGAATTAGCTTGGGCACACATCATTGTATCTCAAAGGTGGATTTTCTTAGCACTATTCAAGAGCACTGGACTTTGGATAAGCAAGTCACCAACTTAGGAAATCTACTGGTTGACAAATATTTATCAAGACACTCCTCTCTTCCCACGGCGGGCACAGAGGGAAACAATAAATAAACCTTTCACTTGCCCTGTGGAACTGAGGGTTTAAAGAGAAAAGTGTCATGTGTGAAGCGCTTTAGAAAATCCTTGCAAAATAACAGTTCATGGTGACATGGGGGTGCATTATGGGGAGACCAACCTGGCTCGGGGAGTCATGCAGAGACAGGAGGGACAAGTGTGTGTGTGTGTGTGTGTGTGTGTGTGTGTGTGTCACCAAGGCAAAAAGAAAAGAAAGGCTGAAAACAGGGATAGCCAGAGCCATGAGGGAAATGGGGGCAGCATTATAAGGGAACTCTGGAGAATGGAATACAGATAAAGGGGAGGAGGCTTGGGAAACAGTGATGGAGGAAGGGCAAAAGAGATGGGCTACAGTCAGGTCAGGCAAGGATCTTCTAAGCTGTGCATGCTATTTATCCAGAGGCAGTAGGAGGTCACCATGTAGTTATAAGTAATGAAGTTAAGGGTTGGGTTTCAAAGACCACTCTGGGGTGGGGAGATGGCAAGGCAAGATGAGGGAGAACAGAATGCTCTTGGATGGAGAAGGATGAGCTTCATGAGGCGGGAAGGGAATGGCAGCTGGGAGATCTGTCGGGAGGGAGACTCACAAAACCATGTGGGGAGCAGAGGTGTGACCACATGAAGAACTGGGCAGAGGCAGAAGGGCGAGGAGACACAGGGTCCGCCAGAATTGCTGGGTTTCTGGTCTAAGCATGTACCAACATGTATTAAACATCAAAAAGTAAGGGGGAGGAAGGGAGGGAGGAATCAGGGGAGGGATGAGCACAAGAAATAAAAATGGTGGTTTCACAGGTGACAAAGGTGGTGAGAGAACCTTGGGGTAGACAATGATGCTTGTTTATATATAAACATAATAGATATAATATATTTAAACATAAAAAGACACATAAGCACATATATACAAACAACTTAAAAAATCTGAAAGTAAGCTCAAAATGGAGCCCTTGTCTCAACCCAGACTTAAAACAATGACAGTTTCAACTGTCCCAAAAGTGCAAATCATTCTGGAATTTCTTCATCAGCACCAGTGAGGTCATCTGCATAAGAGCCCTCTCCCAGGGAAGGTGATGTCGCTGGAAACAATCTCTCCTGCTGCTAACCTTGGGCCACCTTCTCTGGCTTTGGGTCCCCCATTTTGTGTGAGCCCTTGAAGCATCTAGACGGACTCTGCGTTCATGAACAATTTAATGAAGTCAAGTAGGGTCTCTACGCTTGTGAATTTTGGGGTTTTTTTTGGAGGGTGGTTATTTTTTTGGGCATTCCTCCCCTCTCCGTCCCCTTGCCCCTATCCCTGCCCCTATCACTCCATCTCTTCTTTCACTGCCAGCTATTGGTGAATTTTTAGTCCATTGGATTCTTCTTTTTCTTTCCTGGAGCCATGCCCTTTCGCCAGGTGGACACGTGTTTTCCTGGGACACATCAGCCTGTGCTTAGTTTTCCAGGTGTATCTGTTGCAGGCAGCCAGTTCATGCATATTTGTGTCCTTTCAGTGCCTCCTCCTTCTTACTGGTCGCCTGCTATGACCCAGAGTCTGTCACATTTTGCTCCTTCTTTGCTTTGTAGTTGTGACCAACCATCTGCCAGGGCCTATCCCGATCAAGAAACTTTTTACACAAACATCAGTTGGGAGAAACTCCCAAAGCCAGTGACCAGAGTTTTGGTTTTTAACACCAACAAACTCTCGATGTTTACATGAGTCTCTGCACCTACTTGCAATGCAGTAATGCCATTTCTAGAAGGAGATCGAGAAGGAAGATCAAAGAGACCAAAGAGAAAGACCGTTCCAGAGTCCAATCAATACGGAAGCAAGAGGGAAGGGAAAAACCATCAACAGCTGTTACAAAACCCTCCAGTCAATATGAGAGTGTCACCTGCAGGATACCGGGGAGACTAAAACAGATGCAGTGACTTCCTGACCTGTGGTTCTCTGGGTGCCTGGAAACAAAGGCATCCTTCTCATCAGGACCCCACAAAGGTAAAGTAGGTACCAGGAGAGAGAAAAGGTGTCACCTGCATGGAATGAAAGGGTCGCACCACTCAGCTGGTGGAAGCTTGATCCAGGATGAGAGAGTTAAACATGGAAACCAGAGTCCCACAGTTGTGCTGTCTCACCCAATTCTAAGACAGAAATGAAAATAGCAGTGACTGACCCTGGGGTGCAGAGGTCTTGCAAACAGAAGCGTGTCTGGGGCTTTGTTGAAGGGGGGGTACACCATTACATATTTGATGATGTGTGATATTATTGGCTTATTAACCCTCTTAACTCTGTGAGGATGAACAGGTGTCAAAGATTGGAGATATGTTCCAGAGAGCCGACAAGGAGTTAAAATATGTTATTTGGAAAATTTCAGATTAATTTACCAGGGGGATTCATGAAAAATACCCTGAGGATGTGCTATACCTTGAGCTCCTGTTTTTCTCAAAGTATGCATCCCCACCACTGAGAAACCATACCACCCGCCCCCAGGAGAGAGAAAGAAGACCTGTACCTGAACCCACAGCAATAATTTTTTTTTCATAAAAGAATTGGTTCCAAGGAGAGAGCCAGTAGATTCAGGTGGGCTTCTCATCTAGATCAACTGCCATTGATGACTCATGCACACCTAAGGTCACCTCAATCCATCAGACTAGTGAAATCAGGTGGAAAAGGGGCAGACCAACCAACAAGCCACAGGAAAAAGATAGTGACACTTTTAATATGTGGCTTCTGCCACACAGGTTTCCTTAAGTTCATACCACCCACGCATAGCAGTTGCCAATCAAATGTAATGTAACAACAGTATTTCATTTACAGGGAAAATTAACCAGGAAAACATTAAGTCCCTAAGGCCACTAGTGGTCAGTTATCTTACCCCAGTCACCATTTTCAGTCCCAAAGATCCCAAAGACACATGCCCATGATGGTGCCCTTTGTCCCTCCAAACCTGAGGCAGGCACTCTGCAAAGTCTAGTCTTTCTCTAGCATCTTTTCTTGGCTTCCTCTCTCTCCAGTGTTCCGAGCTGCTCCACTTCTCCAAGGTTCTGCAAACTTCTTCAACAGTTGCTGATGCATCCCACAAAAATTTTTTTAAATAAATAAATAAGCAACAACAGTTGCTGATGCACAAATCAGCTTCCCAAATCCCTGGCCATCTCCAGGTACCAGCTCCCCATGCCACCTTCCTGCGATGCCAAACTCTCCACACCAGCTACTCTTCTGCCTGCCACTCTCCCACCATGGTTTCTCACCACCACCAGCTCATTCTTCCAAGGGGCTTCTGCCCAGCCTGGTCACTTGGGTTACTGACCCGCCATTCTCATGTCACTCCTCTCCCCAAAAATCCCTCTCTCTAGTCTCTGCTCCTTCATATTTTTTTTTCCTTCTCCCCTCCTGAAAAGCAGAGGGTCTAACTTCCCTTTTCACACCTCTCAGTGATTCATTTTCTCTTCCCCACCCAGGATTTGCAACAAACTAAACGAAGGAAGAACTCTTATCCTGTTTGGACCTTCATTCACCTCTGTGTTTTTCAGACACACACAGCTAATGGCAACACCTAAATTTTATGAACAAACACACTGTCCATGTTGGGGTCACATCTTCACTAGAAGAACTATCTCAAATGTCACAGACCATGTCAGAATCTCCTACAAAGGATGCTATTCTAAGAAATCCCTCCCACCAACAACCAAGCTAATATGCTTCCTCTGCGTGTCTCCCAATCAGGAGCCAACACAATCTGGTCATCCCTCTTGCCTGGCAGAATCTGCAGCAGCCAATTTCACCACTGTTCATGTTTCTGCTCCAGGTAAAAGGTTATCACATCTAATTCCAACAAAGACCTCCATGAACAAGGAGGGGGGGTTGGTAGCATCCCTAAGAGCTCCTGGGATTCAGACTTGCTTCCTTCATGATAACTCTTCACTGGTCACTAGATGGAGACCGCTAGGACATGTGCTCAAGTCAAAACGCTTTCCAAAGAGCCAGGGAAGAACATCCATCTATATGACATCTGTGTCTTTGTGAAAACTACCCATCCATCATGTTGAAGCCAGGTAAATGAACAACTTTGTGCAGCCGTGTTCTCCGATCATACGCAGCTGTTCATTATGCCTTAGGTAATGAATAGGATGCCTTATTTTTATTTAGTACTCTATCCTAGTTACCCAGTCTCTTTTTAAAAAGAAATGCTTCTAAAACTAATATTTACTTGTTCCTCCAGAAATACTTTAATTGGCTTTGTGAAATCAATGGTCCCCTTGATAATTGATAAAAGAGTGTCTCTTTTCCCTGTCCTGGCAATAGCTTGGTTTAAATAACAGGACAGATAATTCTTTCACAAATATGAAAAACAGATTTTCGGAAACAAGCTTATTTTATTAAGCCATGTTATTTAATTTTATCTGACATTTGCAAGTAATTTTTGCTAGTAAGCACTCTACAGTAATACCTTGAGTTCACATAGAGTTTAACAATATGAATTTCCTATCAAAGGAAAGTACAATATATGTTTGGCAGAAGCCAAGTTCAAGAGGAATTAACAGTTATCAAATCCCAAAGGAAAACAAACTCACTTCTTTCCTATTGCCAGCTGTCATCCATCCAATTAGCACTTTCAAAATTCTGCCTTATTATCCCAGGTTCAGGAACAAGAGGACCGGGAACTCCTTCACACATGCAGGCCCAACTCTGTCCAGTCCAAACATTAACGGGCAACCAATTATCACTGAGGTAGAAAAAGGGTATCAGCTTCAAATAATTTTCATATTAAGAATACCTAGAATGAACCGCAGAGAATGAACTATTTTTATAGACTTAAACAGATGTGACAGAAACCAATCTCAATTTACAAATTAAGTGGATTCCTGAAAAGTGGTGTTAAGTGGAAGTTAGCTATTGAATTTTACCTTTCCACTGACTCTCACTTTAAAACAGACAAAATATGTCACAGAGTTTTAAACCATGGAAAGCCAGCGGTCATACAGGTAGCCAACACTGACTGACCGCTTGCTGGTAGATTTCTACAGCAAGAGAGAGAAAAAGCCTTCTCGATAAATTCCACACATTGAAACACACTGTTTAGAGTCCACCTCCAGTCTCCAAACTTCTCTGGGTTTTGGAAACACTGTCTCATTTATAAAGAACCTGATGGAAAATTCCCACTGAATTCTGAAGACTCAACCCAAACATCACCACCAGGACATGCTCAGATTGCCTGGCTCTTTGCACTTGGGAAGGAAAATGACCCTGACTGCCACAAGCCTACGACAGAACGGGAGCACCTCCTTCCTCGCCCAGCACCTCATCACTCCACCTTCGCCATCCTGGAGACTGACTCCTGTCGTCATTGTGGGGAACCCGGGTCCCTCACTGGGCTGCGTGCTCCCTGGGGAGGGACTTTTGGGGGTTCGGTGCCTCAGTCAGCACCTGGCACTTAATTGGTGCTAAGTAAGCAGCTGTGAAAGGCATTAACACACCAACTAAAGAATTTGTTTGAAAGAGTGTTTTGAATTCTTAAAAGCTTAACAGGGATAATGCAGACATACTCCATTATCAGGTCCGCATAGCTCCCGTCATCAGTACATGTGGTGTTTCTAGTTTGGCTGCTATAAATAAGCCCTGATCTCCCTGATATTGGAATTAGAATCGACTTCCAGACCTTTGTGTGATTATCCTTTTGCATCCCGATAACTTGTCAGTGGGTTGAAACCCTAGACACACAACTGAAGAGTGTTTTTTTATTGGTTATATGTATGTTGGGTAACCATCCTTTCCTCGTCACCAACTGTAAGCATCAGGCTCACCAACTTGCAGGGGCTCCTTATTGGTTTTAGTAGTTACACAGACACACCAGGCACATCAGGCATGGCAGGCAGGGCCCCGGTGGGGGAGGGGGAGTGAGGAGGGGGCCAGAAGGCAGGTAAGGCCCCCAGAACCCCAGTATTTTCATGCTCTTTCTCTGGGCACTCTCTCTCCCTCTCCCTCTCCTTCTCCCTCTCCCTCTCTCTCTCTCTCTCTCTCTCTCTTTCTCTCTCTCTCTTCCTCTCCCTTACCCTCTCTGACATTCCTTCCTGCTCTCTCGTGCTGATGCACATATGAAATCAGGAGGAAAGGGACAAAAGCTGCTAACCCACAAACCACAGGTCTGCTTCACCAGTGCGTAGAACTTGCCACTCAGATGCAGTTCAACAACAGGGTTTATTAACAGCAGAAATTAACCAGAAAAATGAAAAGTCCTTACTGCCACATGTGGCCAGTTATCTTAGCCCAGTCACCATTCTCAGTTCCAAAGGTCCCAGAGACACATGTTCATGATGGTGCCCTTTGCCCCTCCACACCTGAGGCAGGCACTCTGCAAAGTCCAGTCTTTCTCTGGCATCTTCTCTTCTCTTCTCTCTCCAGTGTTCCGAGCTGCTCCACTTCTCCAAGGCTCTTCAAACTTTTCCCACAATGGCTGATCCCAAATCAGCTTTCCAAATCTCTGGCATCTCCAGGGACCACCTCACAATGCCACCTTGCTGCGGTGCCACACTCTCCACACCGGCTTCTCTTCTGCCAGCCACCATGACTCCTTGCCACCACCAGTTCACTCTTCCAGGGGACCTCCCCTTGCCAGGTCACACAGGCCTATTCTCTCAGTCCCCATTCTCCGCTCCTTCCTGTTGGCAACCAGATGCAAGCACGAGAAATGAAACGACAAGGAGAGATGGTTTAGCCACAGCCGGGGGTCAAATGGAAGTATGAACCATGAGACAAACTTTATTAACAAAAGGAAGAGGTATATATAGGAACACAGGGTGATGACCTGGTGAATTTTATGGAGGATAAGACGTCCTGAGAGATAATTGACATTTTAAAGCAAAGAGTAATTGAGGAAGGGGTAGCATAGGGGTGGTCTCTAATCCTTGGAAGGGCTAACATGGATAAGGAAAAGCCAGGCATGCCAGCGCTACATCAGAGGGCCATTTTAGTCAGTCCCTAAGTTTTCTTTTTTTAAAAAAAAATTTTTATTTATTTTTTTAATATGTAAATTTCACATCTTTGCAATCCCCGGGATTTGTCCCCTCCCTCCCTTCCCTCCCCCCTTTCCCTTCTGTCCATTGTTGTGTGCTTCGGTTTGGTGCTCAGCCTGTTTTGTCTTTTCCTCATGACTTTTATTTACTTTGTTTTTCTTCAATATGTCCCATATATTAGTGAGACCATTTGACTTCTGTCTTTCTCTTTTTGACTTGTTTCTGCTAGTATGATTCCTTCTAAGTACATCCATGTTGTCAAGAAGTCATCTAATTTATCATTCTTAATTGATGAGCAGTATTCCATTGTGTAGAAATACCACATTTTTTTCGACCAGTCATCTGTTTTGGGACACTTGGGTTGCCCTCCACAATAGTGATAAGGGTTTAATAACGAAGATCCACAAAGAACTCACACAACTAAGCAAAAGTAAAATAAAAAGCCCAATCAAAAACTGGGGAGAACTAAAAAGACACTTCTCCAAAGAGGAAATACAAATGGCCAACAGACACAGTCCCTAAGTTTTCTTAGGGACCATTAACGAGAGAGGTTTTCCTTATCTCCTTTGGAATGACTCTTCTGGTATGCAAATGGCGCACTGCACTTCCTTTCTTCTCTTTGCTCTTCCTTTCATCTGGTGCATTTCACTTCTTCTCATGTCTTTCTCTCAGACCCTGCCCACCAGGGCATTTTGGTGCCTATTCAATTTTCAACTAGGTCATTACCTGGTATCACGTACTCTCTCATGCTCTCTGCACCCTTTAATCCCCTCTCTCCCAGGCCCAGATGTGCACACGTACATATGTGGTCACCCACTGGGCCGCACAATCACAGGGAAGACTCAATACCCAGGTGGAAAAAACCTGACTAAACTCACCCTACAATATATTTTTTTCTTCCAACATTGTTGTACACCCCAAATTCTCCCACCACCACATCATCCATGTATCGTTAGCATGATCCCTTGTGCTCCACCCGCCTGCCCTAGCCCCCAGCCTTGCTGTGTGCTAGTTCTTTAACAGTGTTCTGATCTGCAGACCTTTTAAACTGCTTCCCAGCTGACTCGGGAGTGTTCGTGGAGGGACTGTGGGGGTCACAGAATAACTCGATAGAGCTGAAGGGAAGAATGAGCTTGTCAGTTCAAAAGATGGGTAACACCCAAATAGCAAAGACTAGAAAAGGTAAACAAGGGTTTGCAGTCAAGAACCAACACAATTACACAATGTCAGGGGCAGTTGGGCAGCTCTCACCTGCAGATTATACGGACCAAGACAAATGGGCTCAGCTTTCAGTCTTCCTGAGAAAAGAGCTTGAAGTGAGTGACTACAGGAGTGTGACCAATCTCTTTGCCTCTACAAGCTACAGCTTGACAGATTGACAGATGTTATGAGACAGAGCAGCAGGTAAGAGGCAGTGGACAAAACGAGCCAAGAAAAATGACTTACAATGTTTTCCTTTAGGTTTGAATCATAGAGAATCATAGGCCATGTTAAGCTACCCTGGGTAGTGATGGAATTACAACCAAAGTGGACCATGGAGGCTTCAATGTTTTCAACAGATGAAATGAAGAGAAGGTCAAACTGGAAATTACCAGCCTACCTCACCAGCTGGTGAGGAACTGGAAAATTCTCTAAGGAATATTAGACATCAGAGAGAGAAGGCACATTTCCTTTTGTATATTTTTGTTAGTTAATTATGAACCTAAAAGCCATATTCCACCTGCTGATTCTAAAGTCTATAAAAGGACTTTTAAATTACCCAAGATTCCGGAATCTTCTTAATACAACTATCAAGTTAAAAAATCAAGTCATAGACTGGCTTAAACAGAAGCAACCTCAGAAAGATGTCAGACAAAATAAGCATGTGGGGGAAACAAAGATGTGAAATATATATATATATATAAACAAATTATTAAAAATTAATTAAAACAAAATAAGTGTGCGGAGGTTGGTTGCTGAAAACTCCTGATGTCAGTGGGAACCCTTGCATTTGAAGGTCTTGAAGCCATTCATGAACAGCTGAGCGTGCAACCAAACCACAGGGTCTCTCAGGCACTCCTTGGATGCTTTACGACAACATCTGCTTACAGAATTTATCTCAACAACCCTTCAAAATTACTACTTCAGTAGAATTAAGGGTTCCATTTGTCTCACTCCTGACTTCTTGCTTCCATAGTTAGTCATCTTGTGCTGTTGAACTTGTCCCATTTATCCCACTGATTTCCAGGCTCTGCCATGTTATTTCCTAATAGCAAGATCTTGATTTTAGAAACCTGAAAGGGAAAGGTCTCTACAGAAACCCTCAATAAAGTGAGTCCAAAAAGAGGTTAACAGTTGCTTTTAATTTCACTTCATTCCATTGTTTTATCTGATGCCTAGAATTAAAAGCAGTCATCATATATCTGTGATTTCCAGTCATCTTTAACAAACACCACAAGAGACAAAATTAAGGCCATTGTCTATATTCATACAATACAATAAACTTCCTTGTGTGTGCATGCATGTGTGTATGTGTGTGCATATGTGCGTGTATGTGCATGTGTATGCATGAAATTGTGTACATGTATATGTGCATACATGCAGTTATGCCTGTGTGTTTTGGGAATTGCAGAAAGCAAGTATAATACAACTTAAATAATATATTATTTAATAATTATTATTATTAAATTATAATAATTTATAATTTAATGTAATTTAATGTAAATAATTTAATGTAAATAATTTGTAATTTAATGTAATTTAATTTAATGAGATAGACATTAAAAAGACCATACTATACATCAGCTTCAAATTCATCAGGCATTTATTTCTTTCTACTATTTCAAGAATGCCCCTTAATATTTTTTTCTTTCCAAACATGAGTCCACAATTGACAGGCTTAAAAATGATGCATGCCTAAATCCAGTGCATCATAAAATTTTCCATTATTCCTCCAATTTTATGAATTTTTTAAAATCTTTTTTTATTTTATTTTATTTTTTAATGATTGCATGTATTTATTTTCACATCATTGTCTACCTCAAGGTTCCACCACCTTGTCACCTGTGAACCATCATCATATCAATCTCTTGTGCTCATCCCTCCCCCACTTTTACTCCCCTCCCCCTCTCTTACTCTATGTTTCAGTTCTGCTGACAGTTTTTAATTTTTCCTTGTCCTTTCGTAAAACCTACATTCCTTATCACAGGTATGAGTGTTTGGGTTCTAATAATTTTCTACTCAATTTTATAAAGTCAAGAATTCTAGAAATGCTCAAGCAACAGGACAAAAAGCTGCCCTTTGGTCAAAAAGAGGTGAGTGGAATCATCGACACAGAGGCAACACCACCACGCAGCCAGCCCCCTCAGCCCCTGAGGGCACAAGTCTCTCTTGGGACCCTCTACCAACCCAAGTGTGAGTGAGCTCTGCTCAGAGGCACACATCCTCCCAGGGCCCACTGACCCACCCCTCAGCCCCCCACCCCCCAACCCCCCCACACACCCCCCAGCCTCTGCCAAAAATCCATTGCCCCAGCTCCTGAACTCTGGAGCCTCCACTGTGGCCTGGTCCCTGAGCCAGCCGTAATGGGGTACTGTCTGCCCCTCACAAACTCTCCCCAAATCCCAGCTTTCACCCAAGCAGAGTCCTCAGCGTAGACTCACCCTGGCCCACTGGTCTCCAATTTCCACCCACCCGCTCCTTTTTTCCAGGGCTCACCTCAAGTGCTGGCTCTCCCGGACCCCCAGCTCAGACCTATGACTTCCCCAGGGCATGGGCCACGAGGCTGAGCCAAACACCTTGGCCCTATAGAGCGGTGCACCCCCCCCCTTGCAAACATACAGCTCGACACACTCGGTGGACATCGATGTCTCTGCTCAGTGCCAGTTTCCCAGTGCCTGGCACGTGGGACACACCCAGCACATTCCTTTGGAACTGGATTTAATCAAGTGAAATGACCCCCTGCATGATGCTTAGGAATGAGGGGGAGGGGGAGAGGGAGGGAGATGAGGGCTGACTTTAATCTCTGCTTCACCGGTGTCACAACACCATGGGTCACTTGCTTGCACAGCTGTCCCAGGGGTTCTCCTGACAGAAAGTCACCAAGGGCCAAGCAAAGCAGACCGAGGCTGTTCTTTGGCCTGACAACACCAATATTTTGATCCTCGTCCACTTCTTCATACTCAGCTGACCTCTGCGTGCTGACACCCGCTTCCTTTGATCTTCTGTGTTGTTCCCCCAGTGCCAAGGAAACAATCCTGACTTCAGCTGGGAACTGGGGACTTGATGCCAAAGTAGAACAGAAAGCTCAGGTTCCAGTGTGAGAGGAGAAGAAGCCTGTCATTCTTGGTGTCTGAGACAAGGTGACACAACCAGGCCACCATATGCTGGGTCCTCACTGGTCACTGGGGGGCACCCACCTGTAGCCCCAGCACACAGGGAGAGAGCTCCACAAGGCCATGCCAGCATTTTGCTAAGGGAATAAAGAAACCCCCCTTGGGAAATGATCCCGATCAAGAAGGAATCCAAAGAAAGGAATGATAAAAGAAACACAAGCCTGCCTGCTGGGTGATCCTATTACCATGAGTTTGTAAACCAACATTAAAAAAAAAAGTGGTTCAGCAAGTTCTCTTTCATCCAAACGCTCTGCGCTCTGCTCGCTCTGCTCGCTGGAAACACAGCCTGCAAAGGCTGCAGGGGCGGGGCCCAGCTCTCTGCCCCCTGCTCCCTCTGTTGCACCTGAGTCAAAGCAGGTAAGAGAGTGCTGACCGGTGCCTGCTTAGTGTGGTTTCATAAAGCCACCCAGAAACCATTTTTGGCTTTGCTGCAAATGTGCATAATGGAAAGCAAATATTATTAAAAAGACAATCATTTTTAGTGATTAAAATAATCCAAGGCAGAAAAAATTTCCCCCAGAAGTTTCTAAGTTCCCATTTATCATCGTTTTGCCGCAAGAAGCCAGGGTAATTTTATTTTTCCTGACTTCTATTAAAAAGATCAATACATATGATTCCAAAGAGTCTCGGCTCATGAAAAGATGGAGCAGGGCTGTAATCACATATGAAAGTATTGGCTGTCATTAGCGGAAAGATTGATCTGAGAAGACAGCAGCCCCCGAGGAAAAGGACTTAAAATTTTCCACTGGGCAATGCAGCAACTTTCACCTTCTGAATAATTGGATCCAGATAACAGATCACCGTATTAGAGGAAAGAATTGGATTCAGGGTCTTCAGGGGAGACCCACTTTAGCGAAGGAATACCAAATTTCTCGGGAATGACTTGGTGGGATGCAGAGAAATTAATAGACCCTGACAGAGCCATCGTGGTGTCGAATGTCCCCTGCAGTCGAAGCCGTTGGGTAAGATTTTATGGAGTTACCCGTGGCATCAGGAGGACCTGTGTGCAGGTAACCTTTGCGCATGAAGGAGCACGTTTAGGCAACTTTCTCCAGTCGATCCCATGGTTTTCTTTAGGGGTGACTGGTATGACCCTTCATGATGATTGTGTAAAACTCAGAAGAACTGAACTCATGGGTGTACAGAGGGCTTTCTTCACTGTGCAGCTCTCCATTTCAGAAGCCTGTGTACTGCGCAATCAGCACCCTAACCATCACCGAAAAGGAGATTTTTAGGGTCTTGGAAGGTCACTGGTCATGGAGATGCAGAGCTGTGGTGCAGGGTCCTTCCAAATGGAAGGTCTACATCTGCACTAGCTCCACCCTTGCTCTACACGCATACTCTTGACATGCCTGGGGATGCTCTGCTCGTGCTCCAGGACTGATGGACAAGAGGCAGTAAGGAACCGGGAGCAGGGGCAAGAGAGATGCTGATACAGGGGGACTCGGCTGGATAGGCAGCTGGGCCCTCTGGTAGTGATGTTGAAAGCTGTATTGGGTACCATACTGCCCTGGTGGGTGGGGTCCAAGAGAAAGACCCGCGAGAGAAAATGAGAAGTGTGAAAGGGCACATAAAAAGACAAAAGGAGAAGCTGGGTGTGGTGGCAGGTGCCTGTAATCCCAGTTACCTGGGAGGCTGAAGCTAGGGATCACTTGAGTCTGTGGGTTTGAGACTATCCTGGGCAGCATAGCGAGACCTGGTCTCAGGGGAAAAAAAAATGAAAGGAGAGAGGTGAAGGGACACATGAGAATGGCAGGCTGATAGAGGAGGCCCACGTGGTCAGGCCAGGTGAAAGCCCCCTGGAAGAGTGAGCTGGAGGTAGCAAGGAGCCATGGTGGGAGAGAGGCCGGTAGAAGAGTAGCGGGTGTGGAGAGCATGGTACCACAGCAACGTGGCATGAAAGCTTGCTGGAAAGCTGGTACCTGAGAAAGACAGGATTTGGAAAGCTGATTTTGCATCAGCTTTTGTTGAAGAAGTTTGAAGAGCCTTGGAGCAGCTTGGAATTCTAGATAGAGAAGACATCAGACTGGATTTTGCAGAGTGCCTGCCTCTGGTATGAAAGGGCAAAGGGGCACCATCTTGGACATGTGTCTTGGGGATTTTTGGGACTGAGAATGGAGACTGGGGTGAGATGACTGCCACCTGTGGCTTTAGGGACTCTTTGTTTTCCTGGTTAATTTTCCTTGTTAATAAAACCCTGTTTCTAGTTTGCACTGTGATTTTAGCAACTGCTACGTGGGTAGTACGAATCTGAAAAAGTATCTGGGTGACAGAAACCACATTTTAAAAGTGCTGCTTTTAAACTAAATGCCCCAAAACAGATGACTGGGTGAAAAAAATGTGGTCTATATACACAACGGAATATTACTGATCAATGAAAAATGACAAATGTGATGATTTTATGACAACATGGATGTACTTAGAAGAAATCATATTAGCAGAAACAAGTCAAAAAGAAAAAAACAGAAACCAAATGGTTTCACTAATACATAGGATATAGGAAAAATAAACAAAAGCCATGAGGAAAAGTCAAAACAAGCTAAGCACCAAACTGAAGCACACAACTTTGGGCAGGGGGAAAGGGGGGGATGCTGGGGAGGGTGGGGGGGCTAAATGCCTGGGATTACAATGATAGTTGGAGGTTTCCGCCCCATTTTCACCCAATTTCAATGCTATCAACCAAACTGACTGGCATATTTTTTAAATGTGACTATTTTATCACCCCTCCATCCCTTACTTACTATGCTACCACCACATTCCTGGCCATCTCACTGTATTTAAGTCTATTCACAATTACTAACCACTGATAATTTTCCCAACAACCTGAAAGCTGATACCGGGGAAAAGATATCAACAATAATCCTGATTGTGCAAATGGACACTGCACTTGTGGTAACTAATTTTGGTCATGGATTTTAATGGTGCTTGAGAGACATCTGTGTATGACTGAGATTCTATTTCTTTTCCACGAATTTTTGAATGTGCTCACTATCTATGCTTGACACAAAATCAAATTGCCATGGCACCTCACCGTCGCTTCAGCGCACACAAATCAAAACGGTTTTCCTTCGTGTCTCAGTTAAGCAAAACATAAACACTTGTTTTTATGAAAATAACCAGAAAACGTTCATGCTTTTGGAATTTCCTGTAATAATAGTATCAGGAATAAATTCCTCTAAAACAGGAATCTAACCAGCCAGAAATTATTTTTAGTATCTCAAACTTGGTAAATTCTTTCTCATTTTCAGCTGAAAAGATTCTTTTCTTTTGCAACTAAGAAAACATCTCCATTTTACAAATGAAGTCAGTACTTAAGGAGAAATAGGATTTTTCTCATGGGTACTTCATCCGCAATTCTGTGTAGAGCTATTTTTTAGTCCATGCTGGGAATAAGGTTACAGTGTTTCTAAGTCAAGTCTCTCTTCAAGACTAAATATCAGTCAAGAACACTCGTACCTTCAAAGTAAAGCTAATGGCTCTCCAGGCCATGGAAACATGCGTCCTCTCCAAAGAGACTCTCAGGTCTTCAGACACCACCCTGGGCATGTGGTCCACACAGCAGCCTTGAGAGCTTGGTGTCAGAGGAAGGTTTGATGTGACACCTGGGTTACCTGCTATCCAGGGGGTGATAGTGTAGCTCACACCATTCTACTGTCACACGGTGGGCCCTGGCATGTCCCACCCTGCGCTGGTCATGCTGGGTGAAGGCTGCCTTGCTTTCCCACCCTATGTACACAGTCCCGCATGTGAAAGTTGGGGAAGCTCAGAACATGATGGTCATGGAGCACCAGACACGCTCTTTCCAAACACCAAGGAAATGAGAACACATTTCGTTTATGTTTTTAAAATTAATTTTATTTTTTTAATTGATTGCACATATATATGTATATGTGTGTCTATGCATATTTTTACATCGTTATCTACCCCAAAGTTCTCCCACCACCTTGTCACCGTGAACCACCATCCTGATCTCTTTTGCCCCTCCCTCCCCCAATCTCACCCTCCCCTCCTCTCTTGTTCTATGCTTTAGGAGAACAAATTTTTTTTAAAAAGACAAAATGAAAAAGAGAAAAAGCTATGATATACGTGCACCAGTCTGGGTTCTCCCTAAGAAGCTATTTATCTATATATAATATAGATAGATAGATAGATAGATAGATAGATAGATAGATAGATAGATAGATAGATAGATAGATAGATAGATAGATAGATAGATAGATAGATAGATAGATAGATAGATAGATAGATAGATAGATAGATAGATAGATAGATAGACAGACACATGTGTGCTGTATGTATGTTGTCTCTCTGAAGATATATATATATATCTTATTAGTTCTGATGCATGGAATGTAGGTCTTTCTATAAATGAACATATGTATATGTGCATAGAGCGCTAGAGACAGAGAGACTTATTATCAGGTGTCATCTCACAAAGTGACAGAAACCCGGAGGCCTGCGATCCTCAGGCTGAGAGGCCAGGCTCAAGACCCAGAGAAGCTGGAGTGTAGACCCAGTGTAACTCGGAAGGTCCAGAACCTGGAGAGCTCTGATCCGAAGGCCAACGGACTCAAGACTCAGGACGAACTGAAGTGACAGTTCAAGTACAAAGGCAGGAATATGTCACTATCCCAGCTCAGAGGCCAGCAAACAGAATGAACTCTTTTTTAGGGGACACAGAGGGGCAGAATCATTGGTGAGTGTCGCCTGGACCTAGCTCCAGCCTCCCTCTCTACTGGTTAAAAAGGCCACCTTAAGTATCCATGCTCCACAAGGAGGACACAGTTGCAGAACCCGTCCTGCTCCTGGGAGCAGAGAGTCGCAATGGCCCTGAGCAGAAAAAGACAAGTTTAGACCAAAGTGTGTAAGCGATAGTTTAGTCTATACTGCCACCATACAGCCACACCTTGTCTGTCATTCCAGGAGCTCTCCTGCCCTGAAAGGATGGTGATCTTGTCCCCATAGGCAGTGGGGCCACCAGTGGATGTAGCCAGATCACCACGGCAGGAAGTGTCACTTCCCCTAGAACCCGAGGTAGCAGTTCTAGCTTGAGCACGAGGATCCCACATGGGACTAGCAAGCCTGGCCAGATGCAGAATGAGATGGGTCCAGGCCACATCGGAAAACCCACTTGAACTAATGCATGGCATTCATTCAGGTCTCAAAAATGCACAGATATTCGTAGAGTCCCCCTTTTCCTGCTTCTAAGAGATGTACAAATGACTCTGAAAATACCAGAAAGTTCTCAATCCTAAGATTAGACATCTTTGTAGAGAGATGCTTGAGTAGACAACTTCAGCGTGTTCCAAGGTCCAAGAAAGGTGAATCATTATTATTCAGTTTTCGTTTGATATTTATTGCTAAGTCCCCCTGAGGAATCATGAGTAAATACCGAAATGTCTATGCCAAAATGTGGCCGAATGCTAAACCAAAAAGTAAATACTGCCAACAGTTCATGACAGCCATGAAATCAGCTTCAAAGTCTAAACCACAGTCTTTGTGACCTGTGAATCAATTCTTTGGTTGTTCTTTTACCATTTTTAAATGTCAGAGAACTGGGAAAAAATAACTGTATTTTCATGAAGTTGACTTATTCTCTTTCACATGGTATTGATTCAAGAGCAATATTATCAATAGTCGCAAGGAAATTCCAAATTCATCCACACTATCAAAACCACAATACCACTTATGAGCAAAGATTAGCAAATGGTTGTAGGAAAAGACAATGGAGAAGAGACAATGGAATCAGCCCAAAGCGATGAAAGAAGAGGAAGAAGCAAAAGGAAGAACAGGGAAAGCCAGTTTGCCAAAACCTCATTGAGGTTGGGTTTTTTAATTTATTAAATGAAAACTCTGTGTGTGAAAAGTATGCAAACAAATAAATATTAAAAGAGCTCCACAGCTGTGCCAGCACTGAAAGACTTAATAAATAAAAGAATGAATAAACAAATCAGAAATGGACTTGTTCTTTCAATGACCTGTTAATGGGGTTAATGCCCTGAGATCAGATGCTGAGAACAGCATTGGGTTGAAGAAAATCTAGCCCATATCTCTAAGGCACTCACCAACCAGCCCACAGACTGACCAACACTGTGTCTGCCATCAGACAAGGGGCTGTAGATGTCTACACAGCCCTATGAAACAATTAAGGAACAGTGAGACTTGCATGAAGGATGGGAACTGTGATCAGAGCAGCCTCCTGGAGCAGGGGAAACGCTTACAGCCTTAGTCTGAGACTCTGGTGGGATCGTCACTGTCTGAGGTTGTTGCTTGTTTGATTTGCATGAAATTCCTTCTTTGGTCCTCTGTGTGCATCCCATGACATACTCTCACTGGGTGAGCCCTCCCTGATCACGTGTTCAGTTACCACCTAATGTTGATGAGCCTCAAAACTCTGTCTGAAGACCAAAACCTCCCAGGTCCCTTCCGAATCACAGACAAATTTCTTTCTGGATACCAGACAGGCTCCTCCAATTCAACATGTCTAAATCTGAACCCACTAATGTGCCCCTGCTCTCTACTCCCAAACTAAATCTTCATCTCTGGAGCTGAGTGGCATAACCATCCAACTAGCTGCCCAAAGCAAGACTACAGGAAATTCCGGCTCTTCCTTCTCCTTCATATCCTACTCAGCCCTGCCTCTCACTTTGATAATGGGTGAAAACACAAGCAAAGCAGGGTGCTTAACCAAACTTACAAAGAGGAGGAGCTGGCCTTTTAAAGCCAGCCACACACAGGTCTGTCTCAGCCTGCGTATGCAGTAGCAAGACCACATAAACCTTAAAACCACATAAGCCCTCGCTGAGTGGTACCCCTCAGTGACTGGGAACCCCTTTAGTAATCTTACCCACTAGTCCAGTCTCTAGTCCTAAAGGCTACAACGTGGTCTTCAGCCATGTGTATCCACAAAGTGGCAGCTGCCCCACCTTAAACCAGATGAAGGAGCCAAGATGGCGCTGCCGCTCCTTCCTCAAAGACAGCTCCACTCCCTCCAAGCCAGAAGAAGCCAAGATGGCATCATTGATCCTTCTCCAAAAGCAAGGGAGTCAAATCCAATGAGGAAAACCAGGATGGCATCGTCAATTCTTCTCCAAAAGGCACAGCACCAACATTCTTTCAGCTCCAACTCCAAAGCCGCCCGGTATCAGCAAAACTCACTCAATACAGCAACACAGCAAGCGCTTCAGACGTCTCACGTTGAAAATGGCAACACAGCAAACTCTCCTCAGTTCCCCAGAAGACTTCCAAGCTCCGCAGTTTCAAAATTAAACCAAGTTTTCAAGCACCACGTTTCCAAGACAGCTCACACAGCTCACAAGTTTCTCCAACATGCTTCCCTGGGCTCATCAGCCTAGGGTAGAACCCTGATGCAACACATAGGAGCCCTGAGGCCTTTCATCCTCCCTGCTCCTCTGCTCTCTGCAACTTCCTTCTGCCCCGCCTTCTCTCTATCCCCTCCTTAAATCCCCTACTACTAATGCCGTCATGAGAAGGCATGGCTTCCCTTCTCCAAGTCCCCATCATCAGTGAACAATAGCTGCTATTTTAATGCAGACCGCCAGAACTGGGGGCCACAGCCTCCCTAACAACGTCAGTATTTCCCTCTTCTCCCTCACAGCCAGTCTAAGATGGCATTCCTGTTGTGATTTACCTCTTATATCTCTCTCTCCCATCTTATCCCCATCCATTTCCTCCTCCCTGCACTGGCAGAATGCAGGATGGTCACTGAGATAGAGATCATGCTTCTCCTGACTCTTGGGATTGCAGGATCAGTTCTGCACCCTGCAGGAATTGGGTCCTTTCCCTTGGGCCATCCTTTTCCACTGTCACCAGTAAAGATGGAGGCCTCTGCCATGTGGCACTTCATCTTCTGCCTTACTTAAGCTACCTCCCCTGACCTGAGCATCCTTCCTTTCCCCAAAAGAGACCAAATGCTCTGCCTGTCTAACTTCCTCCAGCTCAGTGGCATCCTCCTTGGGAAGGATCTCTGACCTCCTCAGGTTGAGTGCTGTCTCCCCCTAACCTCCAGCCCTGCGACACCTCTATCAGACTGGTGTTCTCTGTGGGGGTCTTTTAGGAGGAGTCTCAGGCTGATTAGATAAAGGTGGTCGGGTCTCGCTCACATGGTCTGGGGCACATTGGACTCGGCATCTTCCTCCCCAGTGTGACCGTGTGACACTTGAGTGCCCAATATTGTCCTCAACTTCACACCCTTGGTTCCCAGTACAAAGCTCACTCTGAGAAGACACACCAGTCATAAATTCACTCAGTGAACCACTGACATCTCCACTGAGCATCATAATCGATACCATTCGTCCATGGCTGTTCAAAAGTCTCAGAGACTATATGAGATTTCAGCCGGTTTACTTCTCAATAGCAAACTGCCCACAATAAAAATCTACATTCGAGAGTTATTGAACTAGCACTGACACATGGAGTCCGAAGAAACCAACCAAACAAGAAATAACAAAGCAAGTCTTCAAGTCTGATAACAAAAGGATGATACCATAGGGGGAGGGGGAGGTAAAGGGTAGTCAACTTGACAGTGGTGAATGGTGCAGGGTGTTCATTGCAATGTGAAACTATATTCCCGAAACATACAATATTGTAAACCAATGGCACATCCATCAATGACTCAATCAATAGAGCTATTTAAACTCTATTTGATCGATTTAAATGTGATGTGATCAGGCATTTTTTATAGTTTATTTATTTATATATGTGTGTGTGTGTGTGTTTTACATCTTTGTATTACCCGGGGTTCACCCACCCTCCCTGAATTCTCCCAGTCATCGCCCCCCACCCAATTTGTGTACTTTAGTTTGGTTGTTAACTAGTTTTGACTTTTCCACCTGGCCTTTTGTTTGTTTTCCCTGTGTGTCCTATGTATTAGTGAAAACCTTTTAGTTTCTGTCTTTTTCTTTCTGACTTGTTTCTGCTAATATGATTTCTTCTAGGTCCGTCCATGTTATCTCAAATTCATCAAGTTTGTCATTTTTAATTGATGAGTAATATTCCATTGTGTATATATACCACATCTTTTTCATCCATTCATCTCTTTTGGGACATTTGGTTGTTTCCATGTCCTTGTAATTATAAATAGTGCCACAGTAAACATTTGAGCACAGGTGTCCCTTTGTATAAGTACTGAGGTCTCCTTTGAGTAGATTCCCAGAAGAGCGATTGCTGGGTCAAATGGTAGTTCCATTTTCATTAGTGTGAGGGTCCTCCACACAGCTTTTCATAGAAGCTGGACCAGTTTACATTCCCAACAGCAGTGTAAGTGTGTTCCTTTCTTTCCACATTCTCACCAGCACAAGTTCTGTGATAATTAAGCAATTTCCCTGGAAAGTTCGAATTTATTTCTTATAGTTTATTTAGATATATGTATGATCAGGTGCTTTTGAGGCACCTGTGGAGCAGCTGTCTAAGCATCATGTGCATTCAGTCTGTGGATAACTCTGGCAGATCCCACTGCACTATGCCATGCATCTTCTCAAGTGCCTTTGTGAACACTAGCTTCATACAAAGCATAGAAAGCACACTGATATGTCTCTAGGTATAGCCAATGGATCATCTTTATCTAATCAGCCTGAGGGTCTTCCTAAAAATGCAGATGATTCTTATACCCCTATAGAGAACGTCTTAAATTAGAGCCTGAATATCTGCATTTCAAGAAGGTTCATGCTACCAATATTTATTGCAACTAAAGTTTGTTCTATTCTTGGACACTGGTCTATATTCTGGACACTCCCCCAGAAGGTAGAAGGAAAAGATGGGGGACTGGAGGGGTGAGGTGATGCAAGAGGTCAAGAGAGAAGAGGGGGTACAGGCTAGGGTGCTGGAACAAAGAGACCCAACACTGCAGAGGAATAAACAAAAGAGTTTACTTCTATTATACCCAACGGCCTGGGTGTGTTTCACCCTGGGGTGATGGAGCAGGATTCAGGGACCCAGGATTCATCTACCTTGTTGTCCTGCCATCTTTAGGGTCTTTCTCACATCAACATGGTCTAAAGCTCATCGCTTCATCCTCACCCCAAACACAGTAGAAGGAAAAGCAAAGGTGGCAACTGGAAGGTGCATTCAACACCTCTATTCTCTCTAAGACCTAAGTCACTTCACCCGACCACAAAGGAGACTGAGAAATGCGAAAGATATCAAAGAGGTCCACACACTCAACTAAAATTTGGGGGGTTTTGACAATTGAGAAAAGGGGAAATAGCTAATGGAGCCAGGGTGCAGTCTGTCCAGTGGGAGAAAGAGGAAGGTGGAGAGTGGGAGATCTGGGAAAAGAAGTAGAGGGAACGAAATATTGTAAAATTAGGTGTTGCTAGTTCTTTAAAACATCCTCCATCCTGCCACCCCCACCCAATACATCTCCTTACGGTCTGGGGTTCCTGGTTCCCCAAGCTTTGTCTATCAGGGTTAGTGAAGTCATTTTCAGGCAGACCCTTGGCTTTGAAGATGGACTTTGCTCAGAAAATAGTCTGCATCAGCTTTTCCAGTATCATTGGTATCACAGACACAGGCACGAGCTGCTCATCCAAACTCCCTGCTTTATAATAAAAGTTATGTGTTTGAGGGTAAACTTCAAGCAGCACAGATGCCTGGAATGTGGTTGAAAAGGAGGTTGTTTGATGGGGCCTAGCATGGAGCTCTTTCTACGTGAACAGCAACCCCTGGTATCAAGCTAGGCCATGTCCTATACCTGGTCAGCTGAATTTCCTTCCTCACTTTTCACCAGCAAGGCCTTTGCACTTATCAGCCGGCTGCTGCTGAGAAACACCAAACACAAAGGCACAGGCCATCTCTATCCTGTAACTCTACTCAGGCCACTCTACTCAGGCCATCCTTCCCACCAAATGAGAACTGCCATGGCCTCCCGCCTGGAAAGCTGACCTGGGAAGAACACCCTCTTCCAGCCGTTCACCAGCCTAAGATGAACCATGTGACGTTCATTCCACAGATCAGACATCAGGCAGATCTTATTGCTCTTGGACAACGGCCATTGCATGATTTACAGAGGAAAGAATAGGTACAAGGCAAGCCTCAGAGTACGTTTCAGAGTTCGAGGGTGTTTCTCAGCATGAAAATATGCAACATTTCAGGGGGAATGTCGTAAAAAGAGGCATCGGGCCGATAGATCACTGTCTCCGGGGAACTGTAATCTCTAAAAATAACTTGAACCCTCATTTCTGAGACTAAAAGAGAAACTCTAGAGGTTGCATGCTGGTGTCAGGAGCCCATAGGTAACTGCACATTTCCAAAACTGACTTGAATAGAACCTCCTTAGAATGACAGCCCCCAAGGACATTGACATCTGGATTCAGATTCGCAGAGTCAAGACAATGCGGTCTTATCCCAGGGCACAGACTGAAGCACATGCAACACTCATCCTTCTCACAGCTCTGTTTGCTCCAGGAGCAGGGAGTCTTCTCCAGGAAAATCACAGGAGGAGGCCTGGCAGGGAGGGAGGCGTGACCCTTTCATTTGATCATTTACCGGACGCTTACTCGTTCTGTTCATGGTTTCCTCCTTGTCGGTTAGCACACCCTACCAATTGTGCCTAGAGATAAAGAAATGGAAATACTCCCCCCCCAAAAGAAAGCCAAAACGATGACCCAGAAATAAAACACAAACATCTTTCAAAATAAAGTAAGTTTTAAATGCCTTTTAAGAACAATACTAGGGAAAGATTAAAATGCACTGCTACAGCCCCACAGACATGGCATGTCAGATGTGACATCATCTGCCCCGTCACTGGCTTCAAAACGCTGGAAATGGCCACTGAGGTGAATCAAAGATGACTCCAAATCAGAGTCTGCCGGGCTAGTCCCCCTCCTCCCAGGATTCCCAGCCTGGTTTTGTAAGTCTATGAGACTTAAATCTTCAAGTCTGAGGAACACTGGCTATTGTTTTCTGTGTGCTTGTACTTAACGATCTGGAGCTTGATCTTCTCCTTTATTGGCAATTCTTGCCAGTTTTTCCCTTCTGGATGACCACTTTTCATGCTGACCTGAGGCTGGAAGTAGCAGGGACAGCATTTGCCGGGCCCAGCGGCACCAAGAAACCCAGATACTCCAGCTTCTCCCAGGCCTATGTGGTCATGACCAACAAGACCATAAGATGTCCATGCCCAGGGAGCTAGACTTCAGAAAATCAGCAGATTTTCATTGTGCTTCCTGTGATGCAGTAGCAAGGGTTTTGAATATGTCAGCTTGGGTGTGACTGGATACAGCCAACTTCAAGGAAAAAATGAAAATCTATATAAACGCTTTGCAGCTGTCAGCTCTAATTCCCCAGGATGGCCCATGACACAGAGCTCATGTGGGATGACATCAGAAAAGGACTGGTTAGGAGGAGTGCTCAACTCTGTGCACCAGCCTACCCCAGGTCGCCCCAGCCCTCGGTCACAGCAGGAAAGGCCCTCAACTGTGGGCCATGGACATAGATAAAGAGATCTGCCTTCGATAGAGGAACATCTTTATCTTTCTCGTCCTCTCCGGCACACTAGAGGTGGTTACTGGCAAGTCTCTAATTTGTGGTGGCAGCCCCCTAACCTCCTAGAAATGTCCTACAAGAGAGACATGTCCCTAAATGATAAAATTTTTTACTCCCACAGCTATTTTTCCCATTTAGATACATTTTTCCCATTTAGCTATTTTCCCCCATCCTCCTGCCTATATGTCACATGTCATAGGATCCTGGATTTTTTCCTTCCTCATGACCTCATTGTGATCATCCTCTGCCCAGATCTACAAGGACCCCAAGCCCCCAATAAAGGTGGACTTGGACATACTTCCAAACCCCAATCTGTGAGCTGTATCTCTCTGATCATTATCAATCTTTTCCGTCTCCTCTTCTTCCCTTCCTGCACACGGCTGCTAACACTCCTAACACCACCTTAGAGTTGAAATCTTCAGATACCACTAGCAGAGACCCAGACAAGAGCACCTGAGAGAGATCAGGGACCTGCCCCTCTATTCCTGCCCACCCACCACCACAGGATGAGTGCTCACGCTCCTCCTCACTCACCAACCAAGGAAACCCATGCCATCCTCAGGCTCCTTACAAGCAAGGAGCGAAGCACGGTGGGTGGAGTCTGGCCTGAGAAGATAAAAAGCCATCCTCTGTCAAGGCGGATGGCGAAAGAGACCTTTACACTGGGTGGCATCTAAAAATATGTTCTATCAGCTTCAACCATTTAGGAAAATAACTTAGTGATCTTCCAGTATTAACAAGCGAGAGGAAATGTTGCTTCAGAGATGCCTATCTACTCATGCCCTATGGATTTCCTGTCTTGGACAAGAGTTTTCTATTCTTCCCGTGAAGCCAATTAGTTATAAGGCCAGGAAGTCAAGCAGACATTGTGCTTTAATGAATTTCCGTATTTCTCCTTGAGTTCTTAAAGCAGAAGAGGGTGAAGCGGAGAAAAACACCGATTCTCTAGACTGTCAGGCTGAACCGGGGGCTGAGAGCTGGCGCAACTGGGAAGGGCGCCCATCAGGAGAAATAGCCCGGATGATGCCCACCTTGAGGGAAAGCGAGGAAAGATGCACGGTGGGTGGAGTCTGGCATGGGGAGATAAAAAGCCACATAGAAGCAGTGAAAGGGAAGAAACTCCATTATGGGCAGTGACTCTGGAAAGGCTGTGTAGCCTGGGAGGTCAGAAACCCCAGGATTTGACCACCCCGGGGAAGAGGAACTCAAGTCCAGGCCTTTGGAGACTGGAGTATGGTCCTCTGCTGAGAAGACAGCTTGCTGGGAACCTTGCAACCTGGGCACCTCTGAAGATGAGCGGATACCTCACTGGAAGCTTGGCATCCATGCCTCGCAGACAAGGAAGAGTTGAATCTGCTGGAGACTGGACTTCTTGGGAAATGCTTGGGAAGCATGCCTCTTGAACAGTAACTGGGTAAGACAGCTGGCCACTCATGGCCCCAGTGACTCTAGGTTTCTCCTTGTTAAATAAATCTAGTTATTGTTTTTCCCTAAACCTAGTTTGTTTGTCTTGCAATTGCACAGGCAGGTGGAAGAATCCAGTTTCCGGTTTAAATGTCAGTTCCTTTCTGTGCTTTGTTTTGGTGCCTGTTTGCACCTGGCTTCGTGATGGGCAGAGTGAAGAAGGGGGCAGGGAGCACAGAGGACAGTGGTGGAAGACAATGGTGGGTGTTGTGGTAGGAAAACCCTGATGACCGCACCTGAGGAGAGGAAACCCATATTGTAGGAAGTCAAGCAAGGATATGAAATAATGATATGTCATTAATAAAAATAAATCAATAAAAATTATGAGTCCATGATTTTTATTCAAGTCTTTTCCAATGCAGCTTTTCTTCTTGTAATGAATACCTTTCTCTTGTGGCCAAAGAGCTCTAGACCCAAGGACTCAGCACAAGACTAAGATGTTAGACAGACATACTTAGCAACGTGGTTCTACCACTTGCCTTGTGGGATTAATTTCTCTGCACCTCATTTCCCCACCTCTAAAGCTTTATAGAACTTATTTCATGAGGCTATGGGTAAACTAAATGAAATAGTATATCCTAAAGAGCACCGTGCCAAGAATATCCAAGAAGTCCCCCAGTAGTAGAAACACCATTATTATTATCTACAGAAAACATTGAATAACCCTTTAAGTTGTAAGTTAATACTGTTATAAAACCAATTGAGAAAGTTTCCTGGCTCATAAACTACTGTAAAGATCAAAGGAAAGTTATCTTAAATTTTATAAGGTCTAGAGATAGATAAATACTACCATATGCAAATTCTTAGATGCACATTTATCTAGAACTTTCTTAAATAGTCTATACAATGCTATCTATGTATATACGTCTATTCTTCCATCACAAACTAGCTGGAACTTTACCAAAGTCAGCAACCTGCCATAACCACAAAATAAAACACATTTTACATCCATATGCATCTTCATTGTAACAAATGTACCTTTGCAACCATTGCCTTGAAGAAATAGAAAGATAGGTCAGATGCACTTCTAGAAGGTTCCATAACTACATATCTAGTTTGTACCTTGTGGTATGGCTACAGGTGTATATACAGGTTTAAGAGATTCACAGCAACATCGTTATCTCAGGTATCATGGCAGCTGAAAAGGAAATAGGTGATTTCCCCAAAAAAATTGAGAAGAGGATAACACAGCAAACATAGAGGTAGAACTATGTTCATGAAGCGTATATAAGAAAGGCAAAGCCCAAAGTGAGCATCTGAAAAAAACCTTGAAGAGAAAAGGATAGTCGAGTATTTTAGGCTATTACTTTCAACTATAACTGCAACAGTTGGGAAGAATCTAAAATCAATAAAAACTGGCACATGTGCCAAGGTTCTCCACAGCAGGTGGAATGGCACGCCGTATCATTCCCTCTCAGCTCACAGGCCCCAGCAACAAGAATACAAGCCTCACCTCAGGAGCTGCCAACCAGCACCCAATTCTGCATGATCCTCCAGTGAATGGATTTTCCTTTTCAGCTGTTTCCCACAGACTTTAAAATGCATAAGCAAATCCTATATTGCCCCACATTTTTAAATTTTTAAGTTAAATCTTAAGCACGTATAACTTGCAAATCCATCCACAGTTTACCTTGTGGTGCCCCAGCCGGCCAGCATACTCTACAACGTCCACAAATGTATTCAGCCTCTTATCGTACATTAATCTTCCCTAAATTAACATAAGACCAGCTGAAATACCACACCACCTTGCTTCCGAAAGTTTGCAGGGGGTTTTGTTAGGAGTCGCATGTGGAATGAAGAACAAATTGAGACGGAAGAGATGGACAGCGATCTGTGAGGCCAGCCCACAGCACGGGGATCCTGGGAAGCATGTCCAGGTCCCACTTGAATGAAGCTGTGAAGCCCCTTATAGACCCAGCAAGGAAATGTCACAATGATGTCATGAGGAAGGAGCAAAGCAGAGGTGACATGCAGCAGGGAGGATGCAGGGATGTGTGATACCAGGAGGATTTACCTTTGGGGGCAACAGTCATTACTAATAAGGTCCTATGTCTCTTGGGACATTCCAAAGAGGTTAGGAAGCTGGGTGACAGGTGAGAAACATGCTGTTGCCCACCCTCTAGTGCGAAAAGAGGGATATGTGGAATATGGAAGCAGGTTGAGAGAAGGAGCTTCAGATAAGAGGAACACCTCATTTCTCTAGCCCCCTCTGGCACACTAGAGGGCAGACAATAGTCATTATTAGTAGGTTATGTCTCTTGGGACATTCCAAAGAGGTTAGGAAGCTGGGTGACAGGTGAGAGACGTGCTGTTTTCCACCCTCGAGTATGCCAGAGGGAGCTAGAGAGACAGGAGGTGTTCCTCTTAGCTGAAGCTCCATCTCTCCACCTGCTTCCACATTCCACAGGTTTGCAGCCAACTCTTCTGCAGCAGGGGAGGGGAGATAATCAAATCTTCTAGAGTCTGCAAATTCAAAAGACCTGGAGAGAGGAACACCCGAGAGTGTGACCACCTGAACATTCCTTTCGGAAGGCCTCAGAAGAGGAGAAGGAGCAAAGATGGAAGCCTTTAGCAGTGCCCCTGGCCACTCATATCTGCATCCCAGTTCAAAGGCCAGAGGCTTGACCCATTCCTACTTCCATGCCTAAGCCCTGCTTTGGTTTTGCTGATGGAGATGAATCAGTGATGGAAGCCAGCAAGTTGCTTGCCCTCAGGGAGCTTGAATTCCTGCTCTGTTTCTCACACAGCAGCAAAGGGGTCTGGGTAACAGTCCTGAAATTTGGAGAGCAACATATTTCTTGATCTTTCGAAAAATCCTACATTGTCACCGGTCTAATTTCTAAGCCAAGTTCTATTCCTTCTGTGCAAATGGCCTGGTCCGTCTGCCCACCAGAATAGCATGAGATTTTCTTCTCTGGGAGGGAGTTGCTAGCCAAAGAAAGCAGCCAGCCCCAAGCGACACGGCAGAACACGCAGCGTCCTTTTAATCAATTCTTTCAGCCAATTTTAAAGGTATTTATCACAAAGTAGCGCCGTCTTGCTCAAACATTGCTGTCAACACAAAGAGTACTTTGTTCCCGACCCTCCAAGAAATAAAGGGAGAACCAGACATGTTGCCTGTTTTCTACGTTAAAGTGAAAAAATACGGCACTGAGACTCGGGGCTGATATCTCTTCAGAAGAGAAATTCATCAGCGAGGTAATAATTCCCAGTAGCTATACAAAGAAACCACAGTCTTCAGAAAAACCACATAACAGAGAATGGGATACTGTGAGCAACCCACATAATTACTCATGATAGATAACTGTATTAAAAATTAAATATAAATTATTGTGGGCATTATAGTTTTGGCACAAGATGAAAAAAAGTGCTTTATGTTACTTAAAAGTTTCAGTAACTGCCTTAAATTTGGCTCTATTGAAAGTAAGCTTAACCCTGAGTAAATAGAAAGTATTTATGACTTGAAGCATTGCTTTCAATACAATTGTAGGTTAAAAAAGGATCGCTTGAATTTTCTCAAAGTTGTTCTATGGCATTGATCTCTCAAAAAAATATTTAAAAATAGATACAAAGAGGTGAATTTTAAACGGGGCCATAAGGAAGATGCCTGTAGTGTATGAAAATCTCTTTCTGAAACTTGACCGAACACAGAAATCAATTCCAGATGATTTGGGATCTAAATATAAGATAGAAAAAGTAGATCTTTTTAAAAAAATATAAGAGAACATCTCCCTGACCTTGGAGTAGGCAAAGATTCCTTAAATAACACAAATAGTGCTATTCTTAAAAGAGAAAAAAGATGGACAAGATTGTATTCAAATGAAGAATTTCTGTTCAGCACTACCAAGAAAGGGAGAGGCGATGTGTTAGGGGGATGTGGCCCCCAGTACTGGGTTGATGTATTAAAATTGCTATAATGTTAGTATTGGTGGGTGGAGATTTGGAGAAGGGAAGTTAAGTCTTCTCGAGAGAAAAGAGGATTGAAGGATCAGGGAGGGGACAGAGAATAAAAGACAAGGAAGATGAGAGAGGGAGAGGAAAGGGAGACAGGAGAATGGAGAAGGAAGGAGCAGAGAGGAGCATCAGGGAGGCTGGAGGCCTCAGAGCTGCTGCTGCCATGTGGGGCAGCAGGGCAGGGAAGGAAGCCAAGCTGTGGGCTTCCATCCCCAGCCTGGGCCGGTGAGGAGTCCAGGGAAGCAAGTTGGAGAAACTTGTGACCTGTGTGAGCTGTCTTGGAAACTTGGTGCTTGAAAACTTGGTTTAATTTTGGAACTGCGGAGCTTGGAAGTCTTCTGGAGACCTGAGGAGAGTTTGCTGTGTTGCCATTTTCAAGGTGAGACATCTGAAGCACTTGCTGTGTTGCTGTATTGAGTGAGTTTTGCTGATACCAGGCCGCTTTGGAGTTGGAGCTCAAAGAAGCCGGAGGTGAGCCTTTTGGAGAAGGATCGATGATGCCATCCTGGCTTCTTCTGGCTTAGAGGGAGTGGAGCTGTGTCTTCTGAAGAAGTGGTGGCACCATCTTAACTCCTCCATCTGGCTTAAGATGGGGCAGTCGACATTTTGTGGCCGCACATGGTTGTTGCAGCCATGTGCGCTTTGGACTAGGGACTGCACTGTGTGGTAAGATTACTAAAGGGGTTCCCTTGTACCCCTCAGTGACTTTTGTCTCATTTGTCTTCTATTAAGTAAACTTGTTTCTGCCTTGCTCTTAAGGTTGATGTGGTCTTGCTACTGCATGCGCAGGCCAGGAAGAACCTGGTGTGTGGCAGGCTTTAAAGAGCCAGCTGCTCCCCTTTGTAGGTTTAGGTAAGCACCCCATTTTATCTGTTTTCCCACCCAATTTCAGGTGCACAGAGTGGGAAAAGATGCTGGTAATACAAACTCCCAGCACCTCCAACCTACTGAGTCAGAGCCCAAGCTGTGCCCTAGAGACCTGCCTTCAGCCAGCCCAAACAGCAGGCAATTCTGTCCATATAAAACCTTGAGAAGCTTTTTGCTAGAGCCACTTTGGCAAACAGGCACAGAAGTGGATGCAGATTTCATTGGATGAGCATGTTCACACGAGCAACCTGTTGTGACTTGCAGGTCACTCAAGACACAAGGACTCCAAGTGAAGTTCCAAGCTGCAGGTTTATTACTGGTGCACCAGGGCCCCCAAGTCAGGTTGGCAAGAGGACCCCGAGCCGTCTCTGTGACAACCTTTTATAGGGCAAAACCATCACCGCCCCCTATTGCGAGGCAAGCAAGGAGGTGTAGGACATGTTCCCATAACTACAGGACACATTCCATGTTCCCATAATGGTGGGGCATTTCCCATAACTGTGGGTTTCCAGTGATTGCTAGCATCCGTCATCTACCAGGAGAATGATGCTGGTGTCCATTATCCATCAGGTGAACAGTGCTGGGGTCCATCAACTATCAGGTGGACAAGATGGTTGTCAGGAACAACCAGGAACAAGGGGAGGCAGACACAGGGTATGGGGCCAGCCAGCTGTGGCAGGCCTGTTCCACCAATGGCAGGGAGAGGACGCTGGCTTCAACATGGAGGTTTTAAACAAAATGGAGTCACTTGGTTCGTCTGTTCCCAACACGCCCCTTTGAATTGCTGAAAACCAGAGAAGAGCTCAATTCTCCCATCATAGATCGAATGACTCCATTCTGATAGGATCACTTCTTGGAAACCCAAAGCGGCTGAAGCGTGGATTCACTATTTCGTGTCACAGCGCAACCTCACGGACATACGTGGAAGAAAAGTGTCAACACGGCTTGAGACGCCATTCACATGTGGTATGGAAACAGCGGAACCAGGTCTGCTGTATTGTCGGACTCACACTGGTGTGAGGGAGAGGCCCACCTATGGGTGGGACTTGGGCCGGAGCTCAGGGTGGGTTCTGGTACCGGTTCTGTTTCTTGGTCTGGCATTGGTGACATCAGTAAGTTGACCCAAGTTCACCAACCATAGACTTCTAACAGGGTGGCTTCCCTGTGCCTGGATACTACAGCCCCAAAACATTTTTTTATTAAATTTATTTATGTATTTATTTATAAATTTCACATCATTGCAATCCCAGGGATTTAACCCCCCCTCCATTCCCCCCCCCCAATTTCCCTCCTGCTCAAAGTTGTGCACTTCAGTTTGGTGCTTAGCTTGTTTTGACTTTTCCTCAAGTCTTTTGTTTATTTTTTCACTGTATCCCATATATTAGTGAGACCATTTGGTTTCTGCCTTTTTCTTTATGACTTGTTTCTGCTAATATGATGTCTTCTAAGTACATCCATGTTGTTATAAAATCGTCAACTTTGTCATTTTTAATTGATGAGTAGTATTCCATTGTGTATATAGACCACATTTTTTTCATCCAGTCATCTGTTTCCCCAAAATATTTTAACTTGATGAAAATCATTCTTTGCAAGTTACACATGTGAGTATTAAGTGAAAGAGATTAAAGAAAGATGAAGGAGAACATCCAAAATAATATAGCATTCTGGGAACTATTTTGAACGTGGGGGAAGGAAGGGAAGGAACATTGGCAAGGTCATAGACAATGGACGTTTCCCTGGAGGCCACAGCTGCACACCAAAGATGACCCCTGGGGTCTGAATGGGCAAGAGAAGCCCATCTATGGGCATAGCCCATTGACAAGTCTAAGCTTGAATAATTAAAATGGAAGCATGGAGTTTATATCTCCTGCAGCTCCACGGGAACTTCCTGTGACTGTGATTGCATTAACCTGCTCATCGGGCCAGTTAAGCTGCCATTGGAGGAGAGAGGCCTGACATTGACCAACCCAGCGAGTAACTGATGCTGCCTCTGATGGAGCCTTGTTCCTCTCCTATGGGCCATGTCGGTGGGCTTTAAGAAGACAAGGAGCTCAGCCATCAAAAAAGACAAGTTATGTCATTGGCAGTAACATGAGCAGAGCTAGAAGGAATCACACTGGTAGAAATAAGCCAGAGAAAAAAGGAAAATACCGATGGCCTCACTTCTAGGTGGGCAAGAGGGAAAACAAACAAGAAAAAGTTAAAACTAACAGCAAAACTCAGCAATTCCACTTCTGGAAATTACCCAAAAGACACAAAACACTAACTCAAAAGGACACCTGTACTCGGATGTTTATTACAGCACTATTTACAATAGCCAGGACATGGAAACAGCTCAAATGTCCCAAAACAGATAAATGGTACAGAAAACTGTGGTCTATGTACACCGTGGAATAGTATTCAGCCATCAAAAAGACAAGCTCATGTCATTAGTGGCAATGGGATGGAGCTGGAAGGAATCATGCTATTCGAAACAAACCAGAAAGGAAGAAAAACACCGGATGGTCTCATGTCTAGGTGGGCTAGAGGGAAAACAAACACAACGAAAAGAAAAAGTGAAAACTAACAAACTGACAACAGAACTAAAGCCCACAGCCAGGGAGGGAGAGGCAGAGGGGGGGAAATCAGGGGAGAGGTGGGCACAGGTGACAGATCACAAGTGACATGTGGTGGGAGAACCCCAGGGTATACAACGATGTGAAATATATCTATGCAATCAATATTTTTTTTAATTATCTCCGCTCATCCCCAGCAAAGCTCTCATTCCCTTGTGCTCCTCCGAGCAGCTTCTGGACTCCTATGTAGGAGTTTCCACCTGGGTTTTAGTACCAAGAAAGCTGCCCTTGACCGGGAACACACTCAGGTACTCAGGGCAGGCAACACACTTAATGGTCTGATGGGACTTTATTTCTGAAATGGTCATTCGCTCCCACAGCTACTCAGACACTATGAAAGGTGATCAGAAAAGCGTCGCCCTCTCCACCCATCACCCTGCTGCTCAGTCCCCTGCTCTGGAGGCTGCCAATGTAACTAAGAAACTTTCCAGACATTGAATATTTATTGGGGGGGGGGAATCTATAGCTCTAGCTCTCTGTTCCACGTTATCCTTGCTTCCCAGCCAACGAAAGCATGGCCAGCTGGACTGCTTGTTGCATGTTAATCCCCCAGCGGCTACGAAAGGGACATCTTTCTTTTTTATAGCCACCCAGTCATCCTTCGCAAAGAGAGATGAATGGACCGCGATGTGACCAGCCCTGCACTCACAGACCTGCTGTCTGTTCGTCCTCTCTCGCTGCCAAGAGCATTGCCATGGACACTGACCCACACTTATCTCTGTAAACATGCGTGTGCATGTCTCAGACTGGATTCCTGGGTGCTTTTCAATTGCTTTTTCTTTTTTATTCCCCATTTTATATTTTTAAATTATATATATTTTTACATCATTGTCTACCCCGAGGTTCTCCCATCACCTTATCACTCATGAATCCTCTTAATCTCTTGTGCCCATCCCTCCCCCACTCTACCCTCCTCCCCCCTCCTGCTCTCAGTTCTGTGGACACTTCTAAATTTTTCTTGCCCATTTGTTTGTTTGTTTTCCCTTTATCCCTCATAGAAGTGAGGCCATCCTGTATTTCTCTTTTTCTTTCTGGCTTTTTTCTGCCAACACAATTCCTTCTAGCTCCATCCAAGTTGCTGCAAATGACATACGTTTGTCTTTTTTGATTGGTGAATAATATTCCATGGTGCACATCGACCACAGCTTTCTTATCCACTCATCTGTTTTAGAGCATTGGGTTGTTTCCATATCCTGGCTATTATAAATAGTGCTGCAATAAACATCTGAATACAGGTGTCCTTTTGAATTAGTGGTTTGATGTCCTTTGGGTAAATCCCCAGAAGTGGGATTGCCAGATCGAACTGTAGTTCCATGTTCACTAGTTGAGGGTCCTCCACACAGCTTTCCGTAGTGGATCAGTTTGCAATCCCACCAGCAGAATAAAAGTGCTTGTTCCTTTCTCTCCACATCCACACCAAGCACTAGTTGTTATCCAGGTAGCTCTCAATTCCTATGAAGTGCTTTGGTTTGGAAAAAGTCTACACCTGCAGAAAAATTGCATGAACTTCAGATCCTATTTCCCTTCAGATTTCTTCAGTATTGCCATCCACTGGTCATTGTTAGATGGAGAAACACATCATTTCCACTAAATCCAAAGCAAGTTAGAGGACCTGGGCATCACCAGCATCTAAAATTAATTGGTTATAATCCAAAGGTGGCCCAAAAGCGGGCAAAAAGCTATGCGCAAGGTATGCTATGGAGCCCCAGGTGCAGCCCACCCGGCCCTGCACGTCCCTAGTCTCTCCCCGACACTATGAGGCAGGGAGAGGCAGCCTTTCCCATGAAGGCCAGTCAGCACGCTGGCCACTTTTGTCCCCACGGTGTCAGCACTTTATTCAATGGTGTTGTCCGAGCATAAAGGCAGTCACAGGTGACACATCACTGAAGAAGTGTGACAAAGCTATTTCCAAAATAGGCAGAAGGCTAGCTGGGCTGGCAGATGTCATTTGCCAACTCCTGTTCTGAAAGGTGATAGACAAATGAGTCCTTGGAAAGGAGATGAGCTTCTAGATCTTTCCAAGTGGAGAAAAGGGTCTTCAGCGAGCCCAAGTCCCTCACCAGCACTCGTTGCCGGCTGCTGGCTTCACACACCTGGAGTGCCACCCTCAGCATTATGTGGCATCCCACTGCTCACCCTAAAGCATGTGCGTGTGAGGGCTGGCAGTGCCACTGTCCTTGGACGCTTTGGAATGTGCCCAGGCAGGACCCATGGATCCGCCTGAGGCCGGTGCCCACAGAACCTGTGGCTTTGGGTGTGCCGGGCGCAGGCACAAGAAGATATTCTCTTGCCCCTGAGAGAGAATGTGACTTTGACATTTGTGCTTTCAAGCAGCAGAAAGCGGCACTGAGACAGCCCCAGCTGTGTGGAGCTGATGATTTTAAACTGTCTTGCAGCCCGTTTCCTAAATGAAACCTTTGTGGTTGACGGCTCTTAAGCCAGGTAATTTTCCCTCTTGAATCCAACGTAAATTTTTCTCTAGAGTCAGGTTGGATCTCATTGGGTTCTTATTTCCCTGGAGGTAAGGGACGCTGGCAGAACATCTTTACCGACCAAAACAAGCTGTGCTTTCAGTCTCTTGGAAAAGCCCAGCAGTAACGATTCCTTCCGCGCTGAGCCAGCCAAGGAAGTGTGGACCTGTCTCTTTTCATCACCGTTTTTGATCCACCTCATTAGCGCCCTTGTTCTCAGCACCTCTTCTTTTCCACCCACCTTGCTTGTTCCTGTCCCTTTCTTGCTTCAAATCGACCAAAAAAAAGTAAACACCCAAAAGGAAGGTGAAGAGAGCAAGACCTGTCTACTGAAGAGTACCTTTCACACCACCTTTGCTCCAGAACTTACACACAAGACCAGGATCTAGTAGATGACAGCTCCCGCCACCAGTAAAACCCAGAATATCCGTTTCTGGTGGCTGTTCCTTCAGTCTCTCACGATTTCATCTTAGAAACTTTATTTGACATGTCACCGGTTTGATCTCAATGACAAAGCTGCCCACCTCACTACCCACCAGGAAATGCAAATCAAACCACCAGGAGATATCGCCTGATGCCTGTCAGAATGGCTGTTATCAAGCAAGACAAGAAATAATAAACATGGATAAGGGGATAAAGAAAAGGAACCCTAGGCGCGGTGGGTGGGAACTTCCATTAATGCAGCCACTGTGGAAAACAGGATGAAGTTTAAAATAAATAAAGCTACTGACATGCTTTTCGATGAAACTACTAGAGGATGCTGTCATTCCACGGAATATTTAGTCCGAGGAAAGAAAAACGTGAATTCAAAAATGTGTCTACAGCCCCAAGTTTATCACAGAGTTATTTACAATAGCCAAGATATGGAAACAACCCAAGTCTCTCTTTTAGGCATGTCTGCTTAAAGGAATACCAGCTTTACCTGCTGAGATTCATCACTATCCTCCCTCCCCCCAGCACAGGTTAATGGACTGCTCATTGCAGAGACTGGCAGGGCCAGTAGGAAGGGAGTTTAGAGGGGAGATTTGCTAAGCCTTGTGTCCAAGCAGGGAGGACCAGCCCCTCCTACAATACAAGGGGCAGCGCTGACCAGGGTACCAGGACACAGATGGCTTTATGCACAGGCTCGGGGAGGAATGCCTGCCTAGTTGTGCACCGTTTCCAGCCCATTCTTCCTTTTCCTCTTAATTTTCTTACATTGTGGTTCACTTCTGTACAGTGTTTGATGTATCCCCTCAGCTAGGGTGCCCAGAAATCTGCCACCTGTGAACCTGTGAACTGTCACCCTGGTCCCATGGGCTCTCATGCCCCTGCTGGATGTCAGAGCTATAGTCAAAGGCAAGTCTTGACCTTCTCTGACACTTTGTTCCATTTCCCTATCATCCTCCTGGAAGCAAGATCAGCTGCTAGTTTTCTTCTTCCCTATGACTTAACGTTCATCCTTTCCGGCTCCATCCACATTGCCGCACACGCCATCCTTCGTGCCTGCTCCAGCCTGTCACAGCTGATGCAAAAGTCAAGGCCACTTTCCCTTTTCCAATCAACAATGTGATGTGAGCCAATAAAAATGTATTTCATTTCACGGGCAGGCTGGTGCACAGGCAAACTGAGTTCCAGGGGTGCCGGCCTGGCACACACAGCTCATGCCTTCCCGAAACAAACCCTCCCTTCCCATTGAAGGGGAGAGGTGATTTGCCCAGACAATCTTCCATGCTGAAGTGAATGCAAAAGCTTGATCGCACTACCTCCAGCTGGATGGCTCAGCCTCAAGGTCAAAGAGATGTTGCTTACAGATCTTGCAATGATTTTCCATCATGAAATGGGCCATTTCCTTGCACTTTAATCCAAGTTTTGAAAAAGTTTCAAGGGTTTGAAATGTCTGCACAAACTCTCTGACATGGGATCAGCCACACCACCTCTTAAAAATGCACATTTTCTTTCTTCCTTCCTTTCTCTCTCTCTTTCTTTCTTTCTTTCTTCCTTCCTTCTTTCTTTCTTTCAAATTTTTAGATTTTTTAATTTTATTTTTATTCTTAAAATCACCACCTCAGTAAATGATTTTAGGGATCCCTCCCCCTCCCTCTGACCCCCTCCATTCACTCAAACCCCTCTTTGTTGTTTGCTAGTCTGTGCTAAGTCCATTAGTCTTTCTTTCCTGCGGCAGTGTCCTTTCACTGGGTGAGGGGCTGTGTTCTTGGGACCATAAAATGCACATTTTCTAGACCTTAAAAGGTCCATGGGGGAGGAGGGTAACATCAGGGAAGGAGGGGCACAAGAGCTTAAGATGGTTCATGGGTGACAAGGTGGTGGGAGAACCTTGGGTAGACAACGATGTAAAATATATACATGCACAATCAATTTTTAAAAATAAAATTATATTAAAAATAAAAGGCCCACATGCCGGAGTCCCTTTGACATCTGCTGCCACAAGTCAATGATCAGGTTCTGCAGATGAAGACTGATGGTTGGGTTTCCAGCTCCAGCCAAGGTTCTCCCCCACTTCCCAGGAATCCAGAACCACTTATTCCCTATTTCAACTTTCCACATATCCGGGAACCTCGTGCCCATTTTATTGTTTTATGTAAATATTCTAATTTAGATATTTAGTCGTGCATTTTTATTGTTTTCCCTTTTATTTTATTTATTTATTTTATATCATTGTCTACCTCGGAGCTCTCCCTCCATCTTAACACCCATGAACCATCATCTTAATCTCTGTGCCCATCCCTCCCCCTATTTCCCCCTTCCCAGATTTCCCCCTCCCCCAATTCCCCCCCTCCCTCTCTCTTGCTCTATGCTTCAGTTCTGCTGACAGTTTTAAATCTTTCTTGCCCATTTATTTGTTTTCCCTTTATCCCTCCTATAAGCGAGACCATCCCCTATTTCCCTTTTCTTTCTGGCTTATTTCCTCTCGCATGAATCCTTCTAGCTCCATCCATGTTGCTGCAAATGCCCTAAGTTTATCTTCTTTGATGGATGGATAATATTCCATCGTGTACTTGGATCTCAGCTTTCTGGCCCATTCGTCTGCTTGGGGGCATTTGGGAGGCTGCCATGTCCTGTCTGCTGTAAGTAGCGCTGCGATAAGCATCTGGGTACAGATGTCCTTTGGGATTAGTGTCTTTCTCTCCTTGGGGTAGATTCCCAGCAGTGGGACTTCTGGATGGGATGGCAGCTCCACGCTCAGTGGTGTAAGGATCCTCCACACAGCCTTCCACAGTGGCTGGGCCAGTTACGGTGATTGTCCCCACAGCGCTCCCACCACCCGACCTCCGGTGACCCGTCCCCAAGTCCCCTCTGCCCCTCCCTCCACTGCTGTGAAAAGCTTTGCCCGCCACAGCCTGAACTTGCTGAGTATCGGCCTCCACCACACAGGGCGTTTGAGCTGCCGCGGGCCCTCCGCCTCTCCCCGCCCCACACACTGCACCAGGGCAGCCGTGACCAGGTCTGCGAGGTGGGTATTGGTTTTGGCTTCCCGCTCCCGCTGCGAGCAAAGGAATTCACCACCAGAGGACGATGGGCAAAGCCGCAGAACAGAACGCCACAGCTTCAGAAAGCACTTAGCCGTGGTCTCACCCGACTCTCACCAGGACTCTGAACTTGGCAAAGCAGCCGTTATCCTGCGCAGAGATGATGAAACAAGGGCCCGGGGTGGTTCACTGCCTTCCCCCACTGCCCCTGGCTGGCAAGTGGCAGCATCCCAGAGGCGAGAAGCTTCCAGCACTCCGCACGGCCTGGGGAGAGCTGCTCACACTCAGCCCAGCACAAAGCACAGGCCTTAGCAGAGCCTTCTGATCAGCCGTGCTTGGGACAAACGTCTCCTGAAACCCAGCCTCGTGCACGGCAGGCCCAGTGTTACAAAGCGCTGGCTCCTGACGACCACGCTCTGCTCTGCTTCCTCTCCTCTCGCTCCAAGGGTTCACACGGCTGCTCTGCATCTGGGCATCTGAGTAGCAGGATCGTGTGTCCACGGGACAGTGGCTGGGGCGCGCTCCTCTCCCGTCCCACGGGTGTGTGAAATGCTCCCAGCTACATTCTTCGCAGACTCACCCCTGCAGTTGTGAGTCCCACAAACATCCTGTTCGATCTTGTGCTTCTTGAAAATACTCAGAACTGGCTTCACGTGGCTTTGGAACTTGCTTAAATAGTCTTTAAAAGGAAGAGACCCATGGGCCAAGCATCCGCCCGCTGACCAACAACTTTATTAACCAACAACTTGCCGAGAGAGGGGAGTCGGGGTGACTGGGGGTGAGGTGGGGGGAGGGGGAAGTGGGAGGGCCATATATAAGGGGATCGATAATTACACTAATGTGACTGAGGTTGTAAGAAAATAATTTAAAAATGTAATAAATAGTCTTTAAAGACTGTATTACAACGCCGTGGCCTCGGTCACTGGGTTTTCTGATGCCCCCTGAAGTATCAAGCCCTCACCCGCCTCCTCCCAACCCCAGCCCTGATGACTTGAAATCACAACTTGGTTAAAGTCTGACTGGGAGCTGAGCCTGTAGGTCTGGACCTGAGGCTGCCCCAGCCTCTCCGGAGTTCTGGGACATTGCTTTTAGCCCACATGCAAGGATACTTAGCAGAGATTCTCAGCTGCCATTGCTACAATAACCCTGCGAGATTATTTAGGGACTTAGCAGTCTAATCCACTTTATAGCTGAGGGACCTGGAGGTGACGTGACTTGTCCGAGATAACAGCTAGAAAACAGACGTGTGTGCCTCTGCCTCGCTGAGGGTGAGGCTGTCAGGAGCCCTGTCTGTAGCCATGAGACAGCGATTGCATTTCATTGCTCTGTTATGTCCCCATTTATGGCCCAACAGGCAAGTTGGGGAGGTTTAAATAGATAAGGGAATCGGTGGCCCAAGGGAGCTGGGCCTTTAAAGGATGATCTGATGGGCTGATGGTCCAATCATGGGTCAGGACACAGGCCAGACTAGGTACTCTAACTAATCAGAGACCCCAGGAGTATAAACAGAGCCCCAGAACCGCCCCCCTCAGGCAGACACCTCTCCCAGCTGATCTGCTGCTTCTGGAAGTCATCTATTCCAATCAGCCCGCCTTGTGTGTTCTCCACTCCCTCTGGTGAATTCTTTCACCCCCACACCTCCAGCCTCTGCCCCAGTTTTTCCCCAAGACAGTGCTGCTCCCTAAAAATATTTTGCACACCAACCTCCATCACTACAGCTGCGTCTCGTCAGGGCTCACATCTAACTCAGCTGGCAGGGAGTGACAGTGGCCCAAGCAGGAAGCTGCTAGAATATCCAGGGAAAGGAGAAATCCCACATCCATGCCCTTGTAACTTGAGTCCCTAGGAGGATATGCCACAAGGGGTGGATGGAGGGTGTAAGTGTATGCAGGAAATGTCCACCGTGGTCGCAGACCGATTTGAGATTGACTTAAAATGCAAGGAAGACATCCCATAAAATAACAGTAAAATGTACACAAGTCACATTCCCTGAAGGAGTAAGAGTCTTTAGCTGTCTGTGGTATCAAATACTGAAAGCCAAATAAAATATTTGTGAAGGAATGTGTGATAAGAACATTGAAACTTGATCCTATGAAATCATGAAGATCAATTAACAAAGCCTACCTGCTTTCTGGCTAAGAAAATCCCATCTAGCAACTCATGTGACCTGAGCACAAGTTCCTAGCCCGGTGCTAATAGCTTCCTATTCACATTTCCACTAAGATCAAGGTCAAAGAGAGCTAAGGAAGAAAGAGAGAAAGAAGTAAATTGCTCCGTGAAAATTTTTGAGCTGATTAAAAATTTACAAAGAAAAGAATCTGTTCTAAGCAGGGTCGCCATATCTCCTGCATAAAGGGAGCTGGGTTACTTAGCTCTAAATCCTGCCTTTCGAGCTATCTGATTACCCCTTATCAGGACCATTAGTGTCCGATAATAGCAACCAATCCCTTGTTCAGTCAGCCCTAATTCCCTTAAAGAAAAATCTCCTTTGGCAAGTGCAAGTGTTAGTGCAAGGGGGGAGTACAAGGGGTAAAGATGCATATAGCATCTAAGGCCAAAGGTTGCTTCCTGCAACCTTTTCACAAACACTTCTTTTCATACTTCTGTCACCCAGCCCCAGGCTTCACAGTATGCAATATTTCTTATGATTGTAAACAGTGGAATGTGGAAGAGATGGAGCTTCAGATAAGAAAAACACCTCCTGCCTCTCTAGCCCCCTCTGGCACACTAGAGGGTGGGCAACAGCACGTCTCTCACCTGTCACCAGGTTCCTAACCTCTTTGGAATGTCCCCAGAGACATAGGACCTATTAGTAGTGACTGTTGCTACCACAGGTAAATTCTCCTGTTAATACACATCTCTGCATCCTCTCTGTTGCGTACCCTTTCCTGCTTCCTCATGACATCATTGTGACATTTCCTTGCTGGGGTATATAAAGGGCTTCACAACTTCATTAAAGTGGGACCTGGACATGCTTCCCAGGATCCCCGTGCTGTGGGCTGGCCTCACAGATCACTACCAATCTCTTCTGTTTCATTTCTACTTCATTCCACATGTGACTCCTATCAGTTAACCATGTAGGGTGCCAGGCAGCAAGACCGCAGAAAGCTTCTGGCCCAGCATCTACCTCTTTCAGGTCAGGACACAGAAGTCCACAGAGCAGCAGAAGCCCAGCATAGATGTCTGCCTCCCAAACCAGGCTGAGCTCTGGTGTGGTGAAAATGGGGGGAGGGGGGGTTGGCCCCCAGCATCATAATGGTGCATTAGGATGGCAGTCATTGTGCCCTGGTGGATGGAGACTTGGAGAAGGGAAGCCAAGGCTTCTCACAAGAGGAACAGAGAGAGGGGATTTAGGAGGAAGAGAGAAAGCTGGAGAAGAGAGAGAGCAGAGGAGCAGCAGGGAGTCTGGAGGCCTTGGAGCTGCCGATGCCATGTGTAGTAGCAGGGCAGGGAAGGAAGCCATGCTATGGGCTTCCATCCACAGTCCAGGCTGGTGAGGAGCCCAGGGAAGCATGTTAGGGAAACTTGTGACCTGTGTAAGCTGACTTGGAAACACAGTACTTGAGAACTTGTTTTAACTTTGAAACTGTGAAGTTTGTGAATTGTCTGGAGACCTGAAGAGAGTCTGCTGTGTTGCTGTTTTCATCATGAGACAAATGAAGTGGCTGCTGCTGCTGTATCAAGTGAGTCTTGGTGGTTTTGACCACTTTAGAGTTGAAGCTGAAAGAAGTCTGAAGCTGTGTCTTTTGGAAGAGGATCAACAATGCCATCTTGGTTTCCTCATTGGATCTGAATCTCCTGATTTTGAAGAAGGACCAATGGCACCATCTTGGTTTCTTCATCTGGCTAGAAGGTGGGAGGGCTGCCATTTTGTGGACACACATGTGGCTTAGGACTCATGTACAGATTTTTTCGGCTAGAGACTAGACTGTAGTAAGACTATCAAAGGGGTCCCTTGTACCTCCAGTGACTCTTGTTTATTTTGTCTTTTAATGAGTAAATCTGTTTTTGCCTCTTCTTGAGGTTAGTGTGGTCTTGCTACTGCTCATGCAGACTAGAATGAAACTGATGAGTGGCTGGATTAAAAAGGGCCAGCTGCTCCCATTTGTAAGCTTAATTAAGTACCCTGTTTTATTTGCTTTCCTACCCAATTTCAGTTCCACCAAGACAAGTCACCACCCACCACCAGTCATGTTTTCCACACTAAGCATCACCTGAAATCATCACTGCTGACAAGTGAAGTTGTAATGAAATCGGGTAACTAAATCAAATAGCAAGGGAGAGGGAAGGACGGAGGGGGAAATCAGGGGAGGGAGGAGCACAAGTTGACAGATGACAGGTGACGTGGTGATGAGAGAACCTCAGGGTATACAATGATGATGTGTGTGTGAGTGTGCAATAAATAAATTTTTTTTAATTTTAGTTTAAAAAATAAACAATCAATTAATTAATTAAATAATTGATGAAAATGTTCAAGAGTTCTAAAAATTACCTGTGGATATAATTTTTAGAGAAGAGAAAAAAAGTTCAGTCACTGTGTGCCAATGTAGACTGAGGAGAGAAGCCCCATCAACACCCCTTCCAGCAGTCTGTGGGTCACACAAGTGGAGAAAAAGGGGTGGGTGGAAGCATTCTAGCAGGGAAGACCAAAGAAACTACCTAAACAAGATCAAAACTAAGGTCGCCTGAGGTGTTCTCTCTGTAATGCTAAGAAGGGAAAAACAACGCTGCTACAGTTTTGTCTAAATTTAAACTGAACCAAAGATGGGGAGATATTAAGTCAAATGGTGGTGAGATGACTCCAGATAATGTGATTTTGTGACCCAAAAGGACTGTCAGGAACACTGAAATTCATTAAAGGTGATCTAAACAAAGATTTTAATGAAATAAGTGAGTTGATTTAATGAATTAATTGATAAATAAATTAAATTGATCAATAAATTAATAATTAAATAAGTGCAGTGATTAAATAAGTGAACAAGGCAAATACCTCTTTAAAGATAAAGAATATAAAAAATTGTATGGCTTGATATCAATAATCTCAAGCCAAAAAATATATTTTAAAATATATATTTTTTAAATCACAGAAATGAGGAAGAGAAGCAAAAATATACCCTTACTTGATATAAAAAGACTTTTTATCAAAAGATGTCAGTCTTCATTTTGGTTATTATAGAAAAACATGTACTTTAAAAATTATTAAGAGCCAGTAGTTAAATCAAAATTGAAGCTCTTCGCTTCAAAGTCACAAGAGAATCTGGAGGTGAAAAGGAAGTACACAAAAAAGAATCAAAGACACTAAAAGAAGGAAGAAAATTCTAAAAAGAACCAAGAAGAATTATGGGAAAAACAAATACAGGTGATAATAGATAATCAAACTATGTTTTAAAATTCAAATGTTCTACTCTTCAGGAGATATGTTGAAATAAAACAAATGGAAACTACTAAGCAAGAAAACACAAAAACTAATTACAGAAATTTCTTTTTTTTTTTTTGAGGGTAGGTCTCACTAAGTTACCCAGGGTACCACAGACTCAAGCAATCCCCAGCCTCAGCCCTCGTGTAGCTGGGATAACAGGTGTGTGCTACCACGCCCAGCTATTTTTTGGGACTAGGCTTGCTATGTTACCCCAGGTGGGTCTCGAACCTGCAGACTCAAGCAATTCCCAGTCCCGGCCTCCCTCTATAGGCTGGAATAAAAGGCATGCACCATGTGCCCGGCCCTGATTACAGAAATTTCTTAAATAAATGCAAAATAGGGAATTGTCCCAAATTGTTTCTGACAAAGATGAATTCCAGGTAGAACATTAAATAGGACACTGGAGATTTATGTGAATGAAGATAGACTTCAAAATGAATACATAACAATAATAACTATTTGCTGAAGATCTTAATTAAATAAAATGAAGCTATGAATAAGCATTCTCCCTACCACCCCTTAAATTAAAAAAAAAGTAAATCAACAAGTGGATTTATTAAATAAGTAATATTTTAAAATTATCAAAACGTTGGAAATAGTTGAATAGTTCTCATAGGAATGTTCACCCTTTAATTCTACAGTATTGAGAAAGAAGAGAATTAAATAAGTCCTCTAGTAAAAAAACAAGCTAATGTACATACAGGATGCAGAAAATACTTTTTCAAAAAAGGTAGCTTTAAGCAAGCAGTAGAATTCCTAGATAAATCCTCAAGCTGATTCTTTGGAAAACATGGACAGAAATACATGCTTGTAGTCAGAGATACACACATATGAATGAAAACATAGAAATGACCACAAGTGCAAAGATTAAAAATACAAAATCACATTGGACAGAAATGTTGAAAATCTTCAGGAAATGAGTTTGTTTGTTTTTTTTAAGAAAATGCTCATCATGAAGGCAAAACTAGCTCATGTGGTTCAGTCAAAAACTATGGGAAAATGGAAGTTACTGCTCAGGGGTTACTGAATTACAAATTTTACAGATCAACTCTTTTTAAGTAAGGTATAGATTATAACAACAATAGATAAGCCACTTCAGGCATAGAATATAAGACAGACTGCCCACACTGTTTTAATAACTGGTCTAATCCTGAAGTCAAAATCGGGAGAAAAAAATTAAAAATAGAAAAAAGTCCTGTAGATCTCAGAACTGCAGCAAATAAAGAAACATTAAACTAAATATCACAAAGTAATTTCCAATTACTTTAGAAAACACAACCCACCTGCTAAGATTTTCATAAAAACTCCCTGGACCGTATGATATTAGGCTTTACTCCAATATAAGATGCCACATAAGGCAATTAGAAAAACAGGATGATACTCAACTATATCCAGAGTTTCTTAGAACAGCTGTTCACACATTATCCAGATACTGAAAAGTGAAAATAAATTTCCAGGGAGTCAGATAATTGTCCAAGAAGATCAAAATCTAAATAACCAGATATCTGGAATTACATATGCATTCATTCAAGTAGAATATCCTCAAACAAGGAGAAATAGGCTCCAGGCCATTTATTCATTATTCGGAACATTTGGAAACCCCACTCCTCGCTGTCCCTCATGCAGCCCTTGCCTCTCCATGAGGTCACCTATTTCTTGTCCATCTTGAAATTGGGTGCAAAGGGGGTAGAAGCCACCAATCAACAAGCCACAGGAAAAAACCTCTTAAAATGCAGCTTCTGCCACCCAGCTTTCTTCACCTGCATGTAGCAGTTGCCACTCAAATGCAGTTCAACAACTTGTTTTATTAACAAAGGGGAATTAACCAGGAAAATAAAAAGTCCTTAAAGCCACAAGTGACCAGCTATCTGACCCCAGTCACCATGTTCAGTCCCAAAGGTCCCAAAGGTTCCAGCTATCTGACCCCAGTCACCATGTTCAGTCCCAAAGGTCCCAAAGACACATGTCCAAGATGGTGCCCTTTGCCCTCCTGAGGCAGGCACTCTGCAAAGTCCAGTCTTTCTCCAGCATCTTCTCTTTGCTGCCTCTTCTCCCAGTGTTCTGAGCTGCTCTGCTTCTCCAAGACTCTTTAAACTTCTTCCACAATTGCTGATGCACAAATCAGCTTTCCAAATCCCTGGCCATTTCCAGGTACCAGCTCACCTTGCTGTGGTGCCACACTCTCCACACCGGCCAATCTCCTGCCAGCCACCATAGCTCCTTGCCACCTCCAACTCACTCTTCAGGAGGCTTCCCCTGGCCAGGCCACGTGGTCCTGTTCTCTCGGTTTGCCTTTCCTTTCCTTGCCTTCTCCTTTCCTTTTTTCTCTTCTATCCTTATTCCTTTTATCTGCTGTTTGGCACTTCTCACTTCTTCTCACCGGGTCTTTCAGACTCTTCTCACCAGGGTACGCTGGCGCCAACACAATGTAACTGTGCAACCCTGTATCAATCTCACAAGCATGACCCAGCTCAAGTCCCACTACCTCAGACACGTTCCACTTCCTGCCCCTTCACTCTCTTCTCCCCCAAGAAGTTACTGCTAACACCTCCTTCCCCATTCTTTTTTCAAGCAACTCTCTGTCCTAGTCACTGCCTTGTACCCTCCCCTAAGACCTCAGGGCCATGTCATTTCATCACCCCCCAGGCAACCCAGAGTGGACACTCAATCTGTTTTGATTCTCTGTTTAATGAACCAAACCAAACACTTGCAAACCTGTATCTCTATTGATTCTTGTGCGGCGAAACAGATCTAAATTAAGGACTGAGTCACATTTTCCTCCAACAACCCAAGACACTCATGCACACCTGTGCTGAGCCATGCCTAACAAATGCTAAGGCTTCCTGGTCCTGCTACTCGCAATAGACGTTTTAAGATCTGCCACGTGACTCATTGGGGCAGAAAGTAAAAGCTATCTGTTGCCATATTCCTGCCTGCTTTGGTTTGGTCTGTGTAGACGGTGAGAAAACACAAATAGAGGAATCTGGGTTTCTCAGTCCAACTGCCCCCTGGAAGGGGTGATCGTCCATTGACTCTCAACCCCAGAATTCACCTGACTCAGCTCATAGCATCAGCGTCTGCCTGACCAAGCCAAAGTACATTTGCATCTCTTTCAAGAGGCAACTTTCTATTTTTTCCACATTTCCTGTACCAAGTTACACTAACCAAGACCATCCCCAGGGCCAGGTTCTACCAGTTAACCAATTTGCCAGTCTTCCTGGGAATAGAAATGACCCAAGAATCCTAACTGTTGCACGTAGGAACCAGGACATAAGCGAAGACTGTTCTCTTCATTTTTCCCACACTCATGTCACATTCAAGGCCATGGCAATGGAAAGGGCTTCCTTCGTCATGTGTCTCCGTGCCTCTGGGACCAGGATTCCAAAGAACTTGTCACTCTGATCTCCAGTTGGGTTTAGAAATAGGTTTGAAAAAAAAAAAAAAAGACAGGCTACTCTTCAAAGTTGAATTGGAAAGATGGGTGGAGGGAGGTGCATCTCAGAAAGACACCAATGGAAATTTCTAGAGTGAATACAACAGATGCGCATGAACAGCTAGGTCACGGAGGCATCAGACAAAAGGAAGAAAAGGTTGACTTTGATCCAGGAAACCTGAGCTACAAAGTCAGCAAATCCAAATGATTCAGGACAAATCCCTGTTTTCCAAAGATGGGCCAGGGCCACAGATAAATCCATGAGCCCGTCTGCTAAGCATGTAGTTGTCTAAATACTTCAGACATTGCAGGAAGAACATCGACTGAATTAAAAAACCATTTTTACCTCTCCTTTTATATCACAGAGCAATGATGGCTCACTCTCCGCTTTAATTTGTTCTGACAACCTCATGTCAGATAACACCAAAGAGAACAGATGAAAAATAGGAAGAGTAGTTCGTTGCCTCTATGATCTATGTTTATGCCAGAAAAGATTAGTTCAAAATTCATCTTCCTCCACCTGAATTCGGAGACTGTTTAAGGGAACTGTCAGGAAAATCATTACTAATGAAGTAGCAGACTGTGCAACACAATGGTTAGAAAGGAAGTTTCCAAGATAAATGCAATCGCAGATGTCACAAATTTTTCATTAGGGAATGAAGATGCTGGGAACGTTCACGTTTTGCAACAGCCTGCGACGGTTCCAGGATCCAAAGCATCCGGTCTTATCCAGCCCCATGTCCTCATTCCATCTCAGCCTTCTCCACTGCCCATTCTGACTGCTTTGCCTTTAAAACTTGGGGAGAAAACCACTGCTATTCTCTAGCCCTACCCACCACGCCCAGCCCACCATCTTGGCTAGCGTGGGTTACGGTGTTTATAATAGAGCATTCATCTTTGAGTGAAATCCCAGCCTCCTTCACCCAGTTCTCTCAAACTCCCAACAGCCCATCAAGGGACAGACAAGAAGGTGAACAGGGTGTGAACAGGGTGAACGGGGTGTGAACAGGGTGAACGGGTGGAGCTAGGTTTGAAGAGAATCCTCCAGGTCCATGTTTGGACCTTGGGGTGAGCAAGGGGATGGAGGAGCAATGAAAACTGCAATGAGGGGATGGGAAGGAAGGAGCAGGAGGGACAGTTGTGGGGGGGGGGTGTTGAGAAGTAAGTTCCAGGTGATTGGCCTCTGCAGATACATTGTCCCAGCCTGCCCGTGCCTGGCCATGGGTTTTGGCTCCTCTCACTAGTGACCAGCGGAGAGAAGAAAAGAATAAGAATTCACCGTTTCCTTGTTTTCTCCTCAAAGATTTTAATCTCCATTTCTTGTCACGACCCATGTCAGCAGCAGAAACCGGACCAGCTCCCAGCGGCTCCATGGCCATGGACATTCCTTTCTCCTGAAGTCCAAGCAGAGGCCAGCGTCCCCTCCCACATCTGCCCGTGACAGAAACATCTGCGTCTGGCGCCCAGACGGGGGTGCACGAGCGAGTGGCAGAGGATGGGCTTAGCAGCCCTCATCCCTGCAAAGCTTCACGCAGCAAAGGAAAACACAGGAGGAACAGAGGGCTCCTTGGCGGGTGGGCAGCCTCCACGTGGCCACCCGCAAGCCACTGACTCCCAGCAGCCCCAGGTCCAGCCCAGCCCAGGATCTCTGCGATTGGAAGATGGCTGAGAAGCAACTCAAACTTGAACGTCACCTCCAAAGCTACATGCCTAATATCCCTGTCGTCTCACCCGTATTTTCAGAAGTAATATAATCTTAGTCCCAGTGATGGGCAGTTAGGATGATGTTTTGAGCAAAACCCATAAGGCTGGAAAGTCCACTGACTGAACAGAGGGCCGAGAATGCTGCCAAGTCTGTGGCCCAGATTGACACCCACACTGGGATGGAGAGTGAGTCAGGCCTGGGGGGGACAGGGAACAGGGGACA